>SMLS01072819.1:0-29496 GCA_004785975.1 Popillia japonica
AGTTTACCTGCCCATTTTTGCCCGTCCACATCCTAGGAATATTTTAATGTTTATATAACTCAATTTATTTTTATTCGCTTTTTTTTTGTTGACCATCAGGATTAAAATCGCAATTGTATGTATTGCAATTGTACGTATTGTTTATTACAATTTTCTTACTACACAAGATATATATAATATCAATTTATCCTTCTACGTCTTTGTTTTCGTAATCGTTTGTCCAATATGATAATATATACACATATGTATGTACCTATTTAATGATTGTGTTTCCCCATTACTTAATTTACCGCAAATCGTAAGTTTTTATTAATTATACGTTATATTAATAGAATTATTGCTCTAATACTACATACTTATTTAAATAATAAGAAGATATAAAACAGTTTATTATTGCCAAGGGTAATAGTATAGTAATCATAACTAGAATTAAATTACTATGTAATTTAAATATTGCAGTTTTCAATAATATAGTAAGATAATGTTGCACAAATGTTATTAAAACGTTACACAGTTCCATATACAACTGTAATGTTATAATAATAAATCGATTTCATATCATAAAAATGCAACGGCAATTTTGTCCAGCTAGAATCGACAAATACCCCACTGTGCGACGTCGCCCGACGGCTAGAGTACGTTCATTGGAAAGCGTTATTGATATGAACCCGTTGACTGGGGAAGACGTTACTTTAGAAAGAGAGTGTACGTCGGAAAATCATCGGAATAGTTTCATTTATGTATTATGGCAACTAAACGAGCCCATAAAATGCTACCGCTTAGAATTAGTAAAAAACAGGAAATTTTGAAAGAATTAAACAGTGGTCGAAGTAGAAAATCGTTGATTTTAAAGTACGGCGTTGGTGCGGCAACATTGCGAAACATTACAATGAGTAAGGTGTGGCTTAACCGATTTAAAGAAAGGGATAGCATTAAAAGACTAAAAGTTTGTGGCGAAAAGCTAATCCTACTTTGGTGCAGCCTTTTCTGAAAAAGTTACGGAAAAGTGAACGACCTTAAGCTATTACTTAACCAGATATCCAATGCTAACGCAACAGTGCTATTTTGAAAGCTGCAACCAGATCATTCATTAATACAAGTCAAAAGAACCTCAGCGGCAGGGCGACAAAGCTTCCAATGGCGATGGCACCCATACCCTAACAATGATGGATATTGTACATAAGTAAATACGAGAATCTAATGAACCAAAAGCCTAAGCAATTCTAGGAGAAATCCTCTGAAATGATAGCATGTTAGCGATTACAGCGAGCTTTAGGCATGAAATTATAGTTGTTTTGAAAATAATTTGTGGAAAGCATGTTATTGAAACGATAGTTTGTAAAAATTAATTTAAAAGTTGTGGTATTTGAATTACCTGTATTAGACAATGCCACAGTCCTTGAAATCTCATTCCCATATATTTTAGTAATCAAATTAGAAATGTCTCAGTTGTAGACTAAATATAATATTTCAGAAAAACTTATTTATTGAAACTACTAACTGTGTTTAATTCTATCTATATGCGATTACTTTTCGATAAAGTAAGTAGTTTAGCGATTGCAATATCTTATAACCATTACAAGTGTGATACTTCTCCGTCAGGAGTTATTGATGAAGCTTGGCTGTTGCTACTATCACAGAATATCAAACAACCAGAATTTGCACTCCTTGTCGGCGCGTTTGATCTTTTTAAGACAGATTCAGAGATCTTCGGGCTATTCACGCCATTTTGTGTAGTAGAAACGCAGGGTCGGATTGAGAAAAATTGTATCCGTTAACAGGGGGGTATTGAATGAAAATTAGATGCCCTTGAAATAAGCATATATAGATAATATTCAAAATGGCAAATGCGTAAAATAAGCAATACTCATTTTGTAATAGAATATTTTTTAATATTAGCAAGAGGGAATAAATGTTGTAATAAAAATTATACTACGTATGTAGTACCTACGTAGTACAACAGGTGTTTGATTTTTAATATTATAGCGATTGTATAAACCAATGGGTGCTTAATACCTTAATACCTTGGAATATCTTTGGGAAACAAAAAAAAAGCGTTCTTTGCCAGTATGATACCGCCTGTTCTTGCAACCCCTTGCAGCACAATTATGTCCCGTTTTTCTATCCATAAATTTGATAAATAAAAAATGAAAAAAAAAATTCTAAATATGTCTTAAAACAATCCTACACTACGAATAAATATTTACAAAAATAACGTTAATCTCGATACAATCCACAACATAACCACAAACGCTAAAGACAATCACCTGATAGTCAGTAAACAATGAACAACGCTCGAATAACTACCGTGAAGTATTTTTCTTCTGGAGAAAATGGCGGATTACGCTGCGCACTAAAAATGCGCGTACTTTTCGCGCCAGGAGGAGTGTCAATTCTGGTTGTTTGATATTCTGTGCTACTATTTTAAAAAAGTTAAATATTGGTCTTGCACATTGTTCACGAGGTTGTGATACTATCAGTCATCATTTTCTCCTGATAATTTTGAAATAGCCTTTAGAAGTTGTCAATTCCTAATAATAGTTTTAATTTTGAAGAAGGACATTATAGTCTATGTAGCTGCAGCCATTATCTGCCATTTTTAATAAACAATGACAAAGTAAACTTGTAATATGTGTCAATTATTTGAAGAATACTGCAGAAACAACCATATAAAATCTACTGTAGGCAACCGTATAGGTAAAATTTCGTAAAGGTAGTTTGAAAACTGAACCGGATATTGTATTATAAAATGTTAAGTGTTTATTTTAAAACTTCTTTAATCCTTCACTCCAAATGTATATGCGAACGACATAATACGTAATCATTTCACGGACAAGAGCCTTTACCTAATCTTCTATAGAACCGTAGTTTATACACATATATATGTAGATCTACAGGAAATTCAAATTTCACCATGTGCTCGTAATACAATCTAGGCGATGTTTATTCTGTAGTGAGACAATAAAGGCCACTTCTTCGTATGTAAACGAAATAATCTGATGTTCATTTACCTACTTTCAATCCAACGTAACCAAACGTAAACTAAAGTTTATTATACAACTTAGTTGTAAGCAATAAAAATAAGAACTGTGCATGTGATCTTAATTTAATAATCTCTAATTATAGCTGAGTAAACTTTAAGTTGTTATACAAGTGATAAATATAGTCATTTTATAACATAGATATGGATGCTATAGCAAAGTTTCTGGGAAAAACGCTTTAATTTCGGTTTTATTTAGATTTATCTTCTGTATATAATTTTAATTTCATAAAAATTTGTCCCATATTTTTGGAATGGATTTCTAATTGTGTGAGGTTTCTTGTTTAGTGCAATCTACATACAATCAATATACAACATCTCGCTCGACACTCGAAATATCTTAAGGCTTAATTATAGTATAAAGTATTTGTGCGGTGGAAACAATACTTAGAATACATTCCAATTCCTACAAATATTAGTGCAGAGCGTATAATCTGGTTACCTTTACATCATAAAGTAGATAATACTTGCTGTTACGAATAAGTTAAGATTGGTAAATGTACACTCCGCTATAGAGCTTTTGTCAACGAATCTACTATAACAATTGTATAGATTGCTGATATCTTAATTTAATGCAAAGCTTGCACGTAACTTGCAAGAATTAATGATAAATCTTGATTTATAAATATTTATAAAGGAGGCTTCGTAGTATGTCTTGGGCATTTATATAAAGACAGCTCTGTGGTGAACTGAAATTTTCTGTCAAAACACAATGAGTACTTTTTAAAAGCCCACTCAAAATTTACCGGATTTGCATTGATTAAAGGAGACGTCATGTCAAAGAACAGCATAAGCGCGTGAGTGGAATACGGTATTTGTTGTGTTACATAAGAAATATAACTCTCTCAGCAGTACACTGTCAGATACGGTTATCAATTTTTTAATACACATGTTTTTCTACGGAAATCTGCAATAGTTTTATGACAGTATTTTTGTTACCAGAGCGTATTGCGTGCAATATTTGCGATATTGTATTATACCTGTCGTGTCCAAAATTACTGCCTTTTAGGAGAAATAGATATTTGATTCATTATGTTTTCAAAACGACACATAGTCGTTATACCATCTTCCAGTTATTAAGTGTACATATACTTATTGCTAACCTACACCCTGATATGAGAATAAAACACAAAATTTCTAGAAAATTTAAAAACATTGAATTAGAACAAAGACCAAGTCTTAAGCACAACTACAGTTTGCACATATGTATAATATCATAAATTATTATCTGGTACAGAGATACATTGCTGATAGCAGTGCCATAATTAGTTGATAACTCCAATGCGAGTACATCTTTTTACACGTTTTTAATACGTAAATATTATATCTCACATACCTAAATTAGACTTCGTAAGTGTCTACCAATGGTATCGTCTATGTAGACATTCACTATAAGTCATAAAACAGACATGTAACTATAAGACCATAACGGTGTAACAGTAGTTTTCTATTGCTCTTCCCTATGTCGTAATTGTAATTTCCTTGTCAATATTAACAAACATAAGAAAGTGAGAATTACAATTGCCAAATGGAAAAACACAGTTCAGACAGAGTAAAAAGCGATAAGAAACCAGTCGCAATTGTCCATTACTTCTTCCTAACGATATAAAGAACTATGTAAGTACACCCCAGTTATTGTAAGTTAACCTCGTAGTACTAACTTTTTTAAAGATATACAACGCAGTAATGGATTTAAGATTAATGCGTTACTTTATCTTGATATATGCGTGCAGTGTTATTTAGCTTGTTGATACTGGAAATCTTAAGGGACCAACAAAACAATTCTTTGCAGTTCCGCAACATTTGGCTTTAAGAACTCGTATTTTCTTTATGACCCTTTTACGGCTTAATATTACAAAGACCGGGAGGGTTGAGATTATCAGCGAAGAAATATTATAGTTTGCGTCGCATTCTCACAAGCTGCATAGTTTTATTGTTGTGAACGTATTTCTTCTCTGACGTCTGTATTTTTGTTATTATGTCGAAATAATTATGGGTCGTATTTCTATCGCGTAAAGTTAGGCAAAGCCTTAATGGCATTTAGCAATTCCGAACTCGTACAAATCCACCCTATAAGAAAAGGCGACACTGTTGCTGCCATCTGTTGCTGCCAGTCTATTTGCATAATCACAGCTACAATAACAGTCTTATAAAACAACACTTGTCTAACTTTGAGTACTCAGTGTTAAAATATGGAATCTGAAATCTGTAATATTATTTTTAGTTAAATTACTTACGCCTGTGACTTTATTTTGAACTACACGGATATGTTACGCGTTCGAGACACGTTTTCTAGTATTTTGTAGTAGCTTCTGAAACGACATTTTCTTCTGTTATTAAGTAATATTTATTATCTTAAATTGTTGGCTAATCGCAGCTTCAATATTATGCGACATTTAATATTTTCTGTAGTAGTACTAGTGCAGTATATAAGTACATACATATAGGTATGCTATATAAAAACTTACAGTAGTTATTACGTTATATGTCTAACCAGCTAATAATATGTTATTAGAATATTCCTTGGTTCACAGAAATATACGAAACTTGCATCAGGAGTGAGATACTGACTCGTTTCATAAAAAATCATAAAACAAACAAATGGCGTTGGACAAACTACACTATTCTCAAAAACCAAGGGACTTAACATAGTCAAACACAGTGGAGTCGCTCAACGCACTATAACTATTGAAAGCAAACATGACGCTGCTAGATTTCTAACATTGGTGATGTGCAATCTAGATAATGAAGGAGAAGTTGACGTTGTGTATACTGATTTTAGTAGCGCCTTTGGTACTGTTTATCACACCATTTTAGTTGAGAAGCTTTCTGCCTGTAGTTTAAGCTCCTCATTTGTGCAATTAATCGATTGTTATTTAATTGGTACAAAAAAAATAGAAAATGATAGCATTGCATCTTTTACAGATAGAACATACACGCCTAAATTTCAAGTAAATGGGTAATATTGCAATTATTTATAGTGTACCGAAGAATATAGATAAAGAATTCGTTGTAAAAAAGTTATATAGGACGTTAGTTTCAAACTCTTTTTCAAATACAGCAAAGAATGAATCACACATTCTATATTCTTTTTATTAGCGTTTCTAAGGTGGTCATATTTATCAAAAAATTAGATCATTTTAGTTATTATCAAACAAATATTTTTTTACTGCCTACATAATTACCATGCATCTTGAACTTAGTGCCCACCTAGTCTTTTGGCCAAATGTTGCCAAGATGGCATTAAAGTCATTAAAGTTTCGATCAGTTTTACCAAGTAGCGTATAAACAGGTTCAATTGGTTTCCAGCATTAGACAAAACAATCAAGATCGTTTAACAAAACGTTGTTGAAGTTTTCACGGTCAGAAATAATAATGCAAATATTATTTGTGAAAGAGTATTGTGTCGGCCTAAGGGTGATAATATAATTAAAAAACAAGGAGGAACACAATGTTTCATCTCTAACATGCGCCCTCTTCTACAGAAAACACGGTAATTCAACGTATAAACTACGGCATTGGTAAAACCACAATTGGCAACAGTCCAACAGAGCACAGCTTGAAACATCAAGCACTTTGAAGTTATTTTGTATTTTTTTACAACCTGTGATTAATGCAGTTTAATTGCCAACATCTGTAATATAAATTCAGATATAAATGCATTAACGAACCATTAAGTTACTGTTGGAAGAATTATTTAAAATGACACGCCCACGGTAATAGAAAATACACCATGAAACTAATAAGTATAGTACAGCAACAGATTGAGCGACTTGAAGAGAATTTCTTTGTTTTCACTTTAAACTTGCACAGAATGATTGTCAGTACAATATTTTAACTTTCATTAAAGTACCTCGTTGAAAATTATACCCATAGCTATTATTATATATATATGTATGTATATAGTAGCTGCATAACAATAATCGTTAAAACAAAAGCAGTGTTTAAACCACAAAATGAAATATTAAACTTCGGGAAAATATCAGAGCAAGTGAGTTTATAATTGATTAAGGGAAAGTATTAAATTCGATTTAGTTTCCCTTCCAAGCTCCAAAGAAAAAAGTTGATTGTGCTTCTATAGCGAACGCACAAACAAAAACCAAATTCATTACTTTGCGCCAAATGTTTCCCTGAGTTACTCGCTATTCGAAAAATAGACGTCGGAAAATAGGTAGCCGACAGGCAACCATTTCGCTAAACAATATTATTCTAAAATTAATTTAGTCCTTAATTAAGTATAGTCTGGTGAAAATCGATATAATTTAATGTAAAATTTGAAAAGTGTATCTAAATAAAAAAACAAGCATATTATAATAAAAAAGAAAACTCCAAGCTTACTTTGTACGGAATGCTAACAATATCGTTATTTCTTTTTAATCTGCGGTAGGTGCAACTACTGTGGCTTCTAAAGCTGTGTTGCTTCTCGAACTACCACTGTTTTCTTGCTGTGTATATAGTGTGTATAAATGCATTCTTATAGGTCTCATTACAATATTACCTCTCGTAAATAACTACAGAACATCTGTTTAGCCTAAAAAAATCTATTTTAAAGTTATATAATAAAAGGAATTATAAAAGTATTGTAAAAACTAACAAGGTAGTTAATTTTGTTCAATTAAAGCACCAATATGCGTGTCAAATGATGATTCGACTTATTTGAATAGGGTAGAAGTCAGACGCTCGCGTTTTATGACGTCTGCTAGTAACGATTAGAATGTATATACATATGTATATTGTGGGACTAATACCCTCATTTACAGTCATGTATTATTTGTAAACCGCAGAATAACTCCAATTACGACGGACTACACATATAATGAAGAATCGATTATGCATTAAAACCCTAAAAGAATATTTGTCAAGTCGATGTAATTTTTCAGGTATGAAATAAAATATGCCGCCGCCATACCGGCGATCAATACTAATTCAATGGTAACTTCACACCTTATTGAACCGATAACCTCAACCAGTTATCCTTCATCGCCAGTCGAATATTTGATGAGTACTCTTAATTTTCAACATCTTATATCTGATTTTCATGGTGTTTACTTCTAAGAATAATTTGATGAAAAATAATGTTTCAATTCACTACGATGGCTTTCATATTGAATCTGTGAATGATAAAGACAGGTCGATAAAATGGTTTATCAAACTGCATTAAAATAATAGGGCGCTGAATATATCGAATAGATAAACTGTTAGATTAAAATCAACATTTTAGTTTACATTTAGCGAATTGTACCAATTTAACGTTCGAAATCCAAATGTTGGAGACATGTCTTCTTCTTCTCTTGGAGAGAACTTTGGGAAAGATTGGATCCATATTTTCTGAAAAAGTTTCCTGTTAGTACAGCACTATCCAATTTTGTTTTCATAGTTCATCCTTGCTGGATATTCCATTCATCCGCCACAAACTAAAAGGAATATACTAGCAGAAGAAAATAGTTGGAAAAGGTAAACTAATGTAATAATAGTATTACTCAATGGACTTCGCTAAGATATACAGTGTGTCCCAGGATTGATGTTACAAGGGGTATGGTATATCGATTTTTTTTTATCTTAATTTTGGGATTAAGAGATTAGGTTTTTCTTGTTGTGAATAGAACTATAAGAATAATTTTAGTTTTTCAAGAATAAGTCGGCCTTAATGGTAAATTAAAAAATATTTTCTTTTAAGGTAATCTATCCTTTTTGCTCATGTCACATCAAAATGTTACTATTAAAAGTTGTTCAGAATGAGAAATTATGACTACATAAAATTTCAGAAATATTGACCTACTTTGATTAAAACGTCATTTTTAGATTTGGTGTTTGGCGAAAAGTGGCTAGCTAGAAGTGGTCCGATTGCGTGGCTTCCAAAGTCGCCCAACCTCACAATATTAGATTACTTTTGTGGAGTCGCCTCACCCAACTGGTTTATACTGAACAAATACTATACAGTACGGAAATTCTAAAAGAGGTTTGTAACGGGGCAATTCAATTATCACATTGAAAAGTATATACAAAGTTATTTTGAGAAAATAATCTACTATTACATATGTACAACAATGTTGTTACGTTTTGTAAATTTAATTGATTAGTAAATACATACAGTTTAATCTGAAAAATGACGTTTTAATCAAAGTAGGTAAATCTGCCGAACATATTGCATACAGACATAACTTCTTATTCTGAACTTTTCATAGGAACATCTTGACGTATCGTTACCTGAAAACAAAATCGTTGATAATATTCTCAACATTCTATTCACATCAAACAGAACTTACTCTCGTAATCTTAAGGTTAGATTAAAAAAAAGGTTTAATACATGACACCTATTGTAACATCAATGCTACAATCAATAATCTTATTTATCCCTTAGGATGTTAAAATATTACTAATCTATTTAAGTAAGTAATCATCTCCTGTCGATCAATGTTGTCCAAACTTTTTTTGTTTCTCGTCATCTTCTTCCAGTCATACCATTTAAGTCCTTGTCTGTTTAAATTATCGGCTATCACATTATCCCACGATTTCCGTGGTCATTCTCTCGGTCTCTTTTTAGTTGCTTTCGCTAATCACACCTTTTTTGCCTCTCGCGTCGTCCATGCGTACTCCAGACGTCCAAACCACCTTAACTGTTTCTTCTCAATGGTTTCAATTCTTTCCTTATAGTTTCATTTCTTATTTTATCTGCCCTTTCACTGCCCTCTTGTATTTTATTTCGATGGCTTGAATTCTGCTTCTTCTCAACTTGTTATTTAGCGCCCAGCTTTTGCAACCATATCTCAAGACTAGCTTAGATAGTGTGCTAGGATAAAATCCAAACTATAACATAAATATGTATATGCATTATATACCTGCTGATTATAGAACATACTGCTAAATTACAGGTTATACCGACACATGAATTGTTCTTTTCATCTGCCTTTCACTGTATTACACGTTGTAATACTTGAATATTCTATGCTAGACTTTAAATAAATATTGCTAGCAACTTTATTTGCAGCCGTGCTATAAAGGTCCGCCATTATTACAAACGCAAAATAATGAGAATTCTCTATATAGTGAGTCCACCTACAAAACGATATATGTATATACATACATTGCGCAATTTTGTAAAAGCGTTTTAGCATATGCAGACATACACATTTCCGACATAATAATAAGTGTTTTGAATGAATTGGAATTATCTGTCGTAACTTTATGTGCCTCCCACCAACTAAAGGGACCTCGGATAACGCTATAAATTATATTCTTTTATTTGTTCGGCCAGCTTTTATGGAAGTATAATTAATTTTTTGTGTGAAGGAAAGTGGATTATATTTCATCTTGAATCTTGACCGAAGTACTGTTTTTTTAAGATTTATGTTCCGTTCTTGAGTTTCCTGTTGTTTCAGATTAATCTCGCTGCTTTTTGTTATCACGCTCACTAAGACAACCTATATGTTAGGTTCTTCTTCTTTCCCTGTTTCGGTACGCAAAAAAATGTGTTCTTTAGTATATAGACAAAAATGTATGTGTCAAGAAACATTTAGAAAGTAATTTATATCGTTTCTATTTATGTTTCCTCCCCTAACCATTTCCTTGACATGCAAGTACTAAAGAGACATACTAGTTAATTTTGTTACCTGTTGATTCATTTGAATGAAAGTATACTTCTCCCGTTTAGGAGCCCGATAATTCCGTAAATATTAAATCAGAAGCAAGTAATCAAATGCTCATGAAAGTTTATTCAAAATTTGTTTGCGAAGATATAGAAAATTACTTCGTTTTAACTTCTATTTAAAAAAGAAGAAGTAAGATTAATATTAATTTTTCTTAGCACGAAATATACATATATGTAAGTACACACTGGTGCTACCTGCAAAAAATGACTATACTGCTAGCATTCTTTACCTAAGAAAATAGGTATCCTCTCTCTTTCGTTACAATTGCCGGAAATTTGGTTGAATATAGCACAGTATATTACACTGAAGCGAAAACTTCATTTACATGCACCGTTTGTGCCGGTAATTAAATTTGCCGAAATTAAATCAGTTATACAAAAATTGCAATATCCCCTCTTTACGGAAATGTGCGAAATTTTGTTTCGGAGCAGATTTAAATATAACTGCTTTTCGTAATTTAAACCGCAATTACTTTTATCATCATTTTCTCGAGATAGTCCTAATTTTCTTTCTCGCTTTTGCTTCCGTTTTTGCTTTTATTCATGTAATAGCGTCTCAGAGTATTTTACGTGAAAGAACATTCAGCATTCCACTATTAATTTTTACTTTGCTCCCTCATCGATATCTCTAGGCTATTTACTGCGACCCTTCTTTTTTAACAATCGTCTGAGTTACCCGACTGCATTCGATTTAGCTGATAGCCTTCCGTTTCCCCAGCTATTCAAATTTATCAATGCCCATCAAGTTGGTTCATTAGTGTTGAACTTCACAAATATTTTTAACCATCCCGAGGCAATTATTTAGAAGCAAGTATTTTGTAAACTTCTGTATTATAAACTTGAAATTGTATACGAAGCAATTAAGTTTATATACAACTCTGAATAAGCATCTCTAGAATTCAACAGTGCTTTATTATCATGCTATTAGAGTCGACTATGCAAAAACAGCGTAGCAGTGTGAGATAATAATTTTATCATATTTGGCGTACTTTCCCCAGGACCTTACTAAGTAAACTAAAAACACCCTGACACTCGCTAAAAGCAAAAATTTCCTATATAGATAAAAGTTGTCCCATAAATCTCTAACATTAGTGAGTAGTGACTAAAAACTTTCACGATTATAGTTTGTAAAGGCTCACGTTAGCAGAAGTTTGTTTGATGTGAGAGTTTGTCGGGCCCTTTGAAGAAGTTCGTCACCTCAAGTTACGAACTTCTACGAACACTTAACTTGATAACTGCTTATTGAAAATATAATCTAATAAAAGTTCTCTTGTCCTTAGGTGAACTTTCGCACCGGGGCATTGTTTAACCGTAAACCTGCAAAATTAGTACAGAAAACGGGAGTGCATAGCAGATATGTACTTCAGTTTATCTGTAATTTGAGTTTTTGAAACAGCTTTCCAAATGCTAGTTTTTATTTTTACACAGTATAATATAATAAATAAAAATATATAATTCTGATGCTACTTTTCTTAAAGGAGCTAGTACATATACTCAGTGACATTAGAAGTGTTACACCCACAAGTAATCACTGTTTAACTTGATTTTTAGGCAATGTGATAGTATTATGGGTAGGAAATGTTGTAACTCGAAAAAAAAGTAATAATGTGTTTTGGCGGCGCCATAGCTAAGTACACTCCTGTACACGTTTAGGCATCGACAAAATGATATGGTGGATATCTGCAAATGGCAACTCGTTCCAGACAACTTGAACTTTGTTGATTAACTGCGACACTCCCACACATGTTCGATGGGGTTTAAATCCGGGGAACAGGGTGACTATGGGAAAAAATTAAGGCCTGCTTCTTGGAGAAAGTCTATACTTCGATCAATAGGGGAACGTGTATTGTCTTGGCGAAAAAGAATATGCGGACGGCCATCGAGATAAGGTAGTAAAGTGGTTTCTAAGATATCATCAACATAACGCGCAGCTGTCATACTGCCTCCAATAAACAGAAGTGATGATCGAAACCATTACTGCAACAGTTCTGTCTACATGCCTATCAACAATAAACCCCATATCGCGTCGCTCTTCACGCCGGAGTTGTAGCCTTCTACAGCCATCGTGCATACCTAGAGAGAATCGCGATTGGTTGCTGAAGACAACATTATGCTATTCTACTTCCTAATGCTCCCGTTCTCTGCACCAGTACAAGCGTTGACGGCAGTGGTCTACAGTCAAAGGAAGCACTAATCGTGGACAGTATTAAAGACAGTCCAAAGCCTCGTATGCGGCAATATAGTGTATGCATATTAACAGGTCTACCTTCTTCTCGAAACCATTGGTTAGCGATTTTATGCGTTGTAGCAAAACGGTGTCGTACAGCTAGTTGTCTGAAGCGCCTATGAGGCCGGCCAATTTCGCGACTGGACAAATCAACATCTCGATAGGCAACAATTCTATCTTTGTCAAAGTCACTAACACAGTAATAATTTTGACGTCTTCGAACTCTAAGCATTTTGTTACGCTTAACACTTGTAGACGGGCACGCAATAACTAAACTTGTCTATATTAATCAGCTCTCGTGAAAATGAATCTCTTCGAAGAAAAGGAAGAGAATTTTATGTTTGTAAAAAGTGCCAATGATTAAAAGTTGACATTCTTATCACAACATTCCGAAAAATCAGGTTGAACAGATTACTCCTTCTGTGTGTAACACTTCTAATGTCACTGAGTATACTTTCTTCCAAAAGAAAGAGATAATAAATCTAAACTTTGGCTGTTGAATTACTAATTAAGGTCGTTTGATTTCCTTTTCGAATATAAAAATCTGCGTATTTTTGCAAGCTATTGGATTCTAATACATATTTCCATTTTCAGAACTACCTACATACATGATTGCTGTTATCAACTAAAATCCGTTTTACAGGTTAGTATTTGCAATGTACTTTACCCTTTGTGCTCATTGAACTAGATTAAGTAAATGTAGGTAGCCATCGCCGAACATCCACACTAACATCGTAGTGATGAAGTGCTAACAAGTATATTATCAATGTTTATAATTTCCTCTGCGCTGAGCGGTCAGTGTTTCTGTTGATAATTACTATAATTTGTACGCTTCGTTAATGCCCCCATTCAAACGGTTTTGTTATCAATAAACCTAATGAACCGGATTATTAAGTTGACGTTGTCATTACCACATTATCAATTCAGCGGTGGTTAAATAGTTACCCAATTTTAAAACAGAATGCATTTGTAACAGAAAGAGTCCAACAATATTAAGTAGGAATGCAGGCATATTTTTACTGCTAGGTAGATGGAACTATATGAATAAATTAATTCAAATTCTGCATTCGTACGCAACAATTCGATAGTAGCTAATAATAAATCAATAGAGGATAAATTATATGTATATACATACAACATGAAGTTAAACCGGATACTGCAAATTAGTTATTCTACATCTAATCTTACTAACTTCCGCTAGGATTGTATCAGATACACATACGACAAACTTCGCATATTTTTTCCTCCTTAACTTTTATTTCCTGTATTTAAATGCATTATGCACCTACACATAAGTATTTGAAAAGCTTGAGCAAAATAAGTAGAAGCTTGGATTAGCTTACGGTATTTATGCCCAACAAAAATGTAAACTAATTAAATGCGGACATTTACAACATTGATACAAGAATATTTGTTTTGTCATCACAGTAAATATATCGGGATCCTTAGATGGCATTTACCTTGTTCATATACAGGAACCTCTACATCTTACCAAAACTACTAAGACGCTTCATGTATAATCTCAAGCTGTTGTTATTCATAGATGTAAATGTGTAAAATGTGAGCTTTTTCAAGAAAACCAAATAGCTAAAATCATTCAAATTTTCAATGGCACCCAAATGATACAGTCGCAATTAAAGCTAGAGTCCTTGTTTACAGTCTCACCCTTCGAAATGACTGCAACCATTAATTGTCAACAAGTCACGGCAGAGATGAGCAGCGGCCATTAATCTCCAAGACATAAGGCCTCTTTCATGCGTTAATTTCCATGTTGTGAGCAATCTGCACGCGGAATGTGAGATATTCCCGGTGTAATTACTGGAGTACGAATCTTCGGTGCTACACCATATCAAAACTCAGCCATGCGAAGCCTGTTGATTCGAACACGTGCCAGTCTAGATGTTCAAAAAGCATACAGAAATTTTAATCCAGCGCGTACTAGAAATTATATACCTAGCTACCACCTTAATTTGACGTAATTTGACGATTTCCAGTTGACTTGTGCCAGAGACGCCGAACCGCTGCTAATTCAATTAAACGAGGATGTAGTAGTTATATAGTAGCTGTATCGATACTGCGGACAGCAGATTTTTGTATAGACAACGGACGCCGTCTCTTAATTACCTACCGTACACGTACATTATGCTATTACCAGCTTAATTTAGATAACGGAAACCATCTCGATTACGAAGTAATTACAAAATTATTTACACAATTAATGGACACTATCTGTTAATATCGAAAGAACGCTAACGCAGTTGAGTAAAAGTAAACTGAAATTATACGAACTTTAAGTATGTAATTATGTAAGTTGATAGTTATTGTGTTTATAATATTTTATACAAGTTCGTTAGGTATGCTAATGTTCAGTCATGCATAAATCTTCCATCAAATTTATTTTAAGAGATTGTTGCACATGTGGCTGATTAGATAATTATCTTCAGACAACATCATAATTTTGAAACTTCTGTAATATATTTGGTAGTCACAATGACGACAATAATAAATGAAAAACTAATCTACGATTATGATACATTTTTGAATGAAATATGACGTACTCAATGTGTGTTTCTTTTTCTGCTACGTATATGTATGTAGTTTTCTAAACATTGCATGAAACTGTTAGCATCATTACTTTTTATTCTTTGTAACTTGTGTTTTATGGAGTCCCTAGAAAGTAATCAGGTGTGGTTTTTATCACAAAATACACATTCTCCCTACATAAATGTCATCTTCTGTCCTTTATCTTCCTCACACCGCCAAGGCGTGTAAATTTTTCTTATTTCCTTTATGGTTGAAGCCAATTATTATTAAGCAACATATAATGTAGGATGCATATAAATGTCTCTATAGTAGAATACATCGTTGGCATTTGGTTGTATATTACATTCTGGTCAACAATTGAAATAACGAATTGGGTGTACATAACTAGAAGCCGTTAAATGTTGTTTTAATATTTGGTATCAGTATATAATGAAGACTGTAGTATATATAATAGTTCTGGGAGTGACAGGAATTTCAATTAGCATCTCGTTTATATAGGTTCTATTAATTTTCTCTTTATTATTAATCTTTATATACATATTATGTATATGTCATTCAACCAAATTACTTATTTGTGTAAATGTGTTTTATCTGGGGATAACCATTTGATTCTAATTTCCATTTGAACCATTACTCGCAAAGAAAAATCGTACCTAGTAGCCAAATCTGCCTTCATTAATTCAAGCAGCATTTTCAGTTTATATGGATACTTTTTTAGAATTGTGCGTAATATTTTCAAACTCATGATAACGGCGCTTGTAATGGCTTGGATAACGCATTTGCACTGCTGAGTGCTAGTGAATTGCCTCTGCCTATGTGCTGATTTTCATGAAGAACATCTGAACATCACTAATTGTTGGTCTTCCTGATCTTGGTAGATCAGCTACAGATCCTGTTTTTTCAAATTTTTGTATAAAATTGCGGTATACTTTCATTTGACAGAACCCATTTTCGTGCGAAATATTCGCAATCCAGTGGCGTTTTCCGTAGATACAGAGTAGAACCCCATTTCTTAAGCAATTATTTTTTTGATATTAATTTGTTAAAAAGCTACAATAACTTAAAATATATGCCTTACTTTACCATAACCCTGTATAATCAATGCTTGTGCTGTTATAAATATACCGTCAGTGTTCGATACTAAGCGCAACTTGCATGCATTGAGAAAAGATACGTTTGAGTGAAATGTGTTATTTCTGCTGTTTATACCGAAAAAAAGGAATTTGCTTTTGTTACATGCTTAATTTTGTACTAATGATGATTTTTTGTCCAATTGTGTATTAACATTTTTAAATTTATTTACGGAGACAAAATTCATTCTAACAGTTTATCGGTAGTTTTATTATGAGCTGTACCTATAATGGCACATATAATGTGTGTATATATAAACTTATAATATGATTTCGATTCGTGCTTGGGATATTTTAGCAAAAAATCAGTTGACTATTCCACTAGCATTTCAAAAATGATATTTCCAAAACTGTAACGTTACGGCAATTCATTTATGCAATGGGAAAAGCTTTTCGGATTATTATTTTTATGAAACTGCACACTGGCATTTTATCGCATTCCTTTATTGGTCATAAGTTACGTAAAAAGCTGCCTTAATTGAACAAATATCGTCCGAAACGAATTTAATAACTACAAAACAAAGGAGAACTGTGACATTAAACTTGTAAAACCATCGTAGGAATAAATGGCAGGAAACGCAGTTATAAAAGGCAATTTCGGCCAAGAGTCAATAACGGTCAGTTTACACGTCTCTATATAAGGACCCACTGGAGTCCAAAGAAGTAATGAATAGTATTGATCCTATCACCGAAATACGTTTAGAGTAGAGTATTAGGAAATTTAAGTAGAGAAATAGAAATAAATCTATTTTTTGTTAGTTGCTTATTGAGCTATTTACAACAAATGTACAAGGATGAACAACGAAAATTAATAATTACGATAAATATTTTAAATATTTTTTCTACATTTTCTTTATTTCTTTAACAAAAATTTGCGAATATCTACTCTGCTGCCTTGTGCATACCACCAAATGTTACTCATAATGAATACCGTAATTTTAATAAGAACATATTATAGAAGGAAGAAAACTAATCAATCAAGAATAATACACTTTGCCCGAAAGTTTTATGTTTTTACGGTCGGGACTGTACCGTTTACATAGACAACTATATGCAAACTTATTGTACTTCCAACTTACGTTATTTACACTTTATTTAGAGCATAGCGTTAATATCATGATATTCCATTAATTTTCGGAAAAAGCTATATATAAAGTTCTGCATCAAATTTTCTAATATTAATAAAGCATCGAGGTTTGCAATTTTGCATGTCTGTTGGTGTGCAAAATTAAATTATTTAATTTGAAGAAAAAATGCCTTGTTTACTAGTTAGAAATTCTCCTGAAAAAAATAGCAAATAATTTCAAAATATTGCGCTATCATCGCGTCAGTAGTGGAAAAGCATTACTATATTTATTTCCAATTGATTTTAATGTAATGTTGTATTATTATACCAAACTAGCAAGAAATAATCTTTAAGCACAAACACATTTAACGGTGTAGTTTCTTCAGAAATTCTTGTGCCTTAACTGCATATTCCTATTATTTAAGAATCGAAATCAATGAACTATCGTAACCATAAATTCAAATACAATCGCTCTGACTGCTTAAGCGTAGATATATACACATTTTGCGTCTGTCTGCGGAACGCTTCTTATACAATGACACTAAGGAGTAATACTGAAACCACTAAATTGCCTTGTTTGTGCTGTGCAGCAAGTGTATAGGGAATTTATGTTCATCGGTTCCTAAATACCATACAATTGACATAAGAATTGAAACCTGGAAAAGGCAAACGTTGATTATTTTGAAACACCGTAAGTAAACCAAAAAAGGATATGGTGAAAATTTATGACAATTAGGTAGATGTTCATGAAATGGTTGGTATTCAATCATTACAGACATTAGACAAATGAACAGGAAACTCATACATATTAAATCTGATAGAAGTTTAGTTTCACAACCAGTAAGCGTTATATGTTCACACTTAACTATTTTTGTATTTATAATGTCAAGATAATGAATATATGTACTCTGAAACACCGGCAATTATCATACTGAAGTGGATGTAGCATACATACTTGAAATGGATACCAGTTACCAACACAAAAATATATATCTAGGTGCAGAAATGCATAGATGTCCTTGGAAATTTTCTAAGAAGCTGACACCATGACCAACATAATATCAATACGGAGACATTATCTAAATGAAAACACCAGAAAAGTTCAATGCAGTGCGGTGATGCATATAGCACGTCTTGCTAGATCGTTAGCGCGATTGGGATAAAACAAACAACATATTACATACAAGCTGATGCTATAATAAATTTGACTGTTTGCAAACTTATTTTGACCAGTAATTATGATCTACGGTATTAGAGTTAACTTAACTGTCCTTACAGACCATATACCCAATTGATCACTTGATGTTAACAATCACTTGCTTGTGACGGAATAAGTGACATATCTTACTTCAAAAAGAGAACAGCTTTAGATGTTCTGAATAGTTTAGCTAGCATAACACTATATAGTAACAGATTACGCAATACTAGAAAATATAAACGTATCTATAGTTGGAATCATTTGCACTCAAGTATTCCAGTCGCATTGTTATGAAATTTGCTGGAATCTCCTGGGGAAGGATGATGGGGAGGGGACGGGGGGTGTGGTAATGAAGGCACGCTCAGGGCCACCACGCTGACTGTAACCTACTTCGTTTCTGAAGTGCTCCAGTATGGTGTAAAAGTACCCATATCAACGAAATAGATATCCGCTCAACGAAACAATTTGAGTCATGTTGAAGTCCAGTCCCGCAATATGGCTTCTGATTCTTGCTAATGTAGCGCCTCATCAACTCTACAAAACGAAGGCCGTTCACAGGAATGGGTAAAGACTTACAATCAAGAGAACGTGTGTCCATCCAGCAAACCCACTGTGCTCTTCCGTCAGATCGCCTTACATTCCGTTTTCCGATCTGGAAAGATAGTCAATTGGGGGACGACTTTAACTTGCACTCCAACTGGCTGGAGTTTGTCGCCGGCAGTAGTGGAGTTAAAAACTTGGGGATCATTACGCAAGTGGCAGAAAGACTCCCGGAAATGGACCTTTCCCGTCAGACGTGGAGCCGGCTGGGCCGATTTAGGATAGGTCATGGTAGATATCGAGACATATTGTTTAGATAGGGTGCAGAAATCTCGACAAAGTGTGACTGCAATGCGCCTAACCAGACCACGAACGTCCAGTCAGATCCTTCCAGAGCAACGTTGCGGAATTACACTCCGCTTTCCCTTTCGCTTGGCTCACCGATCTGATTATAAAAGTTTAGTGTCCTAGATTACTATTTTGTTTTATTTGACCTGATTTTTAACTGACTAATGTACGGTCATACTATGCATTCATGTATTCTTGCACTCTGTAGTGTTAATATATATCATATTTTTATATACACTACCAGAAGAGTAATGGTAGGGATCCTTGCTCAATACATAAAATAAGCAACCGAAAGGAAAAACCTATTGCGACCAGGTATAGTATTCTACTTGTACTCTTCGCTTTATACCTCATTTTACTTCGAATATAAACAATAATATTCACGAAAGTTACAAAGGGTACAGACGAGAAATTATGCGTACCTACCTATTAAATCTGTTCAGTAAAGCAAAAATTGATTCATGAAACAGTTGCTTGAATGATTGTAGTTCCATCGATCATGCGCCGTTATGTTTGCTCAAGGCAACTAGATGTCGTAAGCTTGGTCCTTACGAATCAGACAAGAATACTCAGACCAGCTTAACAGCCCAGAAACTGCGAATAATAAGCACACACTAACTCAATACAAGCTGTAAGAGAAGAATCCAGATATTTTATCGGAGACAAAAAATGTGATAAGGAAGATGTTAAAGTCGCCATAGATTCTAGCAGCTATCTGTTCAATGTTAGTGATTTAAAGTAGGTACTTAAACATACGTTACATTCATTACCAAACAATACATATATTTTTGCTAGAACGTGTTTCAAATATAGTTCAAAAACCTAATAGAAACATAAATATCCACAGTAAAGTTATAGTAAGTGAAGATCATTTTTTTGAGCAATACAATAAAATAGTATTGCAGTAAGACTGGTGATGGGATAGATGGGTTTCTGAATCTATTTTAATAGATTACATGCGTGAAAGTCTCACATCCGCTCCATGAAATCCATTGATGTTAAATAATAAGAATGCTTCGATAAGTAATTTGGCACAGATTCCATCAGAGTCGGCATATTGCAAGACCTACTTATGTACATACAGCTATGGAAAAATGTATGGAGCACCTATGGAATTAAAATGAAATATTTTAAAAATACTGCAATAAATTCCATAAAATTCTTTGAGATATAATTCTTTAACTCATTGAATGAGTAGAGCAACGTATTTCTAAACAAAACCTATCATAAAATGTTGTTTGCCACACCGCGAAAAACATTACAGAGTGGTTCACTCCTGCTTCCATGGCATTCTCAGTCGCCAGACTTAGCCCCGATAGAAAATTCATGGGCAATACTAAAGGAGAAAGTATCCATTTACAAATGTAAACCAAAACGAGAACTAAAGGAGATAATTTTTGAAGAATGGAGACAAGTTCCCGCCAGCTTGTGTAAGAGACTTATGAACAGAGCGCCCAAAAGAGTTCGTGCAGTAACCAAAGCACGATGAGGTGCCATAAAATATTAAAGAACATCTTTAAATGATATCGAAGGCTTCCACGGCCCGAGTCTCTATAATGAGGGTTTCCGGGTGTTGACCGTGTCATGGTTAGTAAAACATAACAGTACAAAATAAAAATAAAATGCACAAGATATACAATAAACTCGACGTTTCGCTACTAATGTAAGCGACTTCTTCAGGAGCAAAGAGGTTAACTGGGTGGGTACCAGAAGGTCACGGTAACTCGACGTGTAAACCACGCTAGAGGCGAAAACCTTCTGGTAGGTTAGGGGCGTCAGAAGGTCACGGTAACTCGACGTGTCAACCACGCTAGAGGCGAAAACCTTCTGACCTTCTTATACCCCTCATTATAGAACATCTTTAAAGATGCTAATAAAGTTATATATACTCGTTCGCTTTTAATTTGTCCTATATAACATTTCGAATCGTGAGCAATGTATAGGGTGCTCCATACATTTTTCCATAGGTGTATGTAGGTATATTTATTAAAATTGTATGTACTAAAAATGTATTTGACAAAGTAACTCCTAATGACATAGACTTTTGAAAGTGACTTTTTGAAGTGACAAAAGCAATAGTAAATTTTATACTATAGGCACGGTTTCTACTGCGTCAAATTACTATGTGTTGTAAATACAAGCTTGTTGCGTGTAAAAGAAAACGTTCAAATACTACTATGTATTAAAATTGTTATTTGCTATCGATTAGGTAGTTGCGGATTTTTTTTAACGTCAAATAATCGATATAATGGTCCTATTATAAAATTTATCGAGGCATTAGATTATTAACATACATATTTCTATTCTGCCCATTACTACACGGAGAAAAATTTATAGTATATATAAGTATAAATATACTGCATTTTAGTATAATTTATTGCTATATATAGGACAGCAACATAGCATACTAAATTTAACAATAAATTTATTCCTGGAAATTAAGTACCTATTATACTTCAATTTACTATATTTTATAGTAACTTTAAGTAAATTGCTTGTACTACAATTAGCAATAATTTGTACTAACAGATTTACAAAACCTTTTCACAAATACAAAGACTGCGTCATACTGCATCTCATTCTTTTTACGTACGAGCGCCTTAAACCTCTTCTCTCTCATTTCCAACGTGCATAAATTGAAACTACCTTTATTTAAAAACCAATATAAATACTTTTAAAAACCAATGAACTAGTTTTGCTAGATGTTGTAAATTATTTTTATTTAAAAATTTCATCAAATGTAGCAAACCTTTTGTTTTAATCTTAAAACATTTTGTTTTAAGATTTTAGGAACAAAATTGTTGTTGGCCATTAAACACAGTGTTCGTAATTTTAATACAATTTATACTATTCATAAGTATAAATTTCTAAATAAAATGTTTTGCTGTCACATTTTTCTCAGTGTACATATTGCGTACATATAATCAGTAATCAAAGAATAAAATTTAATAACATTGTTTTCTAATGATAGACGTAGGTATTCATTAGTATTCTTATTTGATGTTCGTAACAGTAATTATCTTGATTTAAAATATCATTCCTTAGTATCTTATTGTTGTAATAATCTGATCCTGTAAACTGACATATAGCGGCATCATTTAAGGTTGAACACGTACAAAAATGTGGTAAACTTGGGGTATCTTACATAACCTGGCAAGACAATTTGGATTTGACTTTTCTATAAAAAATAGCATAAAATATGTATATACGGCAATAATTTCGTATTTAATTAGAATGTCCGTACATTTTCCAGGAAATCAATAGTTACATATGTAGGTACATACTTTCAGAAAGAAAAAAAAAGTTATTCTGCAGGCAATAAAGATATAAAGTATAATGAAATTTTCCTAATCTTTGCAATTTATTTCTATCCACATGCAAATAATAAAAAATATTCTACTTAGGTATGTTCTGTGTTTGTGACTGATTTAAAACACAAATTCCTTTGAGGTATTTAAGTATAAGTAGATTCGTTTTATTGCAAATTGACACAAGTAAGTGCTTTTGTGAATATTAACAGATCACCTTACAGTTTTCCTTATCGATGATTTTTTTTATTTCTTAAATGTGAAATTACAATTCTCAGTTGATATTAACAAAGAGATCTTTTAGGTTTAATAACCTATTTCTAGGTGTGTTTGACAAATACAGAGCATTCTTAGTTTCTCTAGTGCGAGATATAAATTAATATTAAATAATAAGTGATAATTATGGAATCATCTCCCATTTTAATTGAAATTATCAATCAAAATAATTATTCTAACTAAACTCGATTATGTTCTGTTTTCGGATGAATCTCAGGCTTTCCGAGAATTTACGCTGCTAATTGCTACTTGAAAAACTTGTTTATTTATATGTTTTAATATTTTAGACAAATAACTTTAAGTGCATTCTCCTATTCGGTAAGATAGCGTTTTTACTAATGCAAACCTATTAACACACACTCGTGAATAAATGGATCTAGTAAATTAGTGTAGCAATTAGCAATACAAAGGAACTCTCTCAAAATGATGAACTGCATTATTGATTTAAAAAATTACTAACATCGCTTAAATATACTCAAGTAACCATTATGTAACTGGAACGTGTTATTTTCCTTCTTAAATATTCCTTTAGCGCAGTAGGTAAACTGAAGAAATTTGTCTATACCGACGCCACTTATGTACACAGAAATCCTATTATCGCGCCATAACCGAAACCGTAAATACATTTCGGCTTTATAAAGGAATTATTTCAAGTACATTAATTCTGAGTGAGATATTATTCGCTGGGTGACTCTACTATTAGTGGAGACAATCTATCAACTGAAGACGTTTTACCTTTTGAAACGATTTCTTATCGCACCCTCTATTACGTATAGCTTGTACATGATTTATGCGTTTTTTATATCTATTCGTTTTATCGTGTAATTTCCGTTTTCTAGATCCAACGTATGATGCTGTTTACCTGTCTACTAAATCGTTTACACTCATCGATGTACGCGACGTATTTGGAAATGGAATTTACATAGAGGACATTGTGCTGAAATAACGTATTGCGTACTTTACATATTTATAACTGTCATTCGATCAACGCTGCAATAAAGAATCGTATTGTATTATATCCGTACCTTTAGTACATTTTTGTATTGTAGGGAAAGGGTTCTGTAGTCATGAGTGTTCCAATGTAAATGGGTTTCCGTATTTACAGAAAAAAATTATCGTGAGTGTTTGCACATATCTAAGCAAAATATCAAATAAAAATTGTAGTATGTATAATGATCTAGGAAATAAACCAGCGACAGGACATACATATTTATATATAACTATTTGTATCCTTGATTTTGTTTTATCATCTGAAGATTTATTTACATTATGTATTTTAGACGAATTAAAAAATTAGCAAGATATGTATAATATAAAGCAGACCATCAATCCTCTTCAATTTAACAAACCACTAGTATTACACATTCTAGAATATAACCTTTTTAAATTTGGTAAATATTGTATCTAATAGATTCTCGTTTCCTTACATTTATGTGACCTGGAAACTAACGGAACTGTAAGGGTACTATGTTGCATTTTTTGACTCTGTAAATACACCTTACATAAATCAGAATATTAGGTATCCCAAACGTGAGAAGGTAAAACTGTTGTAATTTAAAAATCATCTTATGTAAAGTCATGAATTAATGCTTACGTTACCAGATGTTGGCTTGACACTGGATGAATCATAAATTTTACATATTCCTAACAACATAAACGTAACAAATCATTCTTAGTGATTTCTAGATCCTATCTAAAAATCAACTAAACCAGAATACAAACAGAAAATTTCACATTAGAGCTTAAAATCAATGCCAAAAAAAATGACTACTCAGTTTGTACTGGTTATAGAATTTTCACAGGCGTGTGGAATAAATTTTCTCCGGCGGACAGGTCACCGAGGCACTAGATTGAAAAATCTATGGATATTACTGCTAATAATCCTCCTCTCGTAATGGTAAGCCAGAAATGAGAATTACGTGATTCTCGTATCTCCCTGTTTGGCATTGCAGGGATGCCTTGTAATATGGATCCATGAATTCATTTCTGAAATTATATTAACCCTGAAATATAGTTTGTAAAGACAGAGACAGACTCGAGTACAAGAGTGGTAGATTCCTTCGTTTAAAAGTTATAGCAAGTGGGTAATTCAGTATCGAATTAAACTAATACTTTGTAATTGACATTTGAAATTGGAAAAAGTGCTATTTTAAAAAAGGAATACTGACATTAACAATAATTTTGTAATAACGCAGGATAAGGTCAGTATTTAAATACAAATATTGAAATTCTAAATGCATTACTTCGATATATTTTACTTTAAAGGGCTCCCTCTTTGAATCTGTCCATCAATCTGATAGAATCATATTGATTAGCTATAAAAGCAGTCAGTGAATTTCTGGAAAATTTTACTCTACTAGAGCGGTTTCCAAAATTGTTCGCTACAGAGCTAATATTAAAGTTATAAAAACACAATTCAAACACTAATGTACACAACAGAAACTGCAGCAGCTATCTGACTAGTTCCGTAGCTCAGAAAGCCACTGCAACTGTGTCCACTATAAACTAAAAGGTACGTTTGACCTTTGTTACTTTATTTTGACATTTCTGCATTTTCAAATTAATTATAATGAATTAAACAGAGTTTAACTTTGATTATTAAGATCGTTTACTTATTTTTTATGATTCCATGATATTTACACGCACCCAATACGTCACAACTAAAGGAGTACCAACACAAGTACTACGACAAGTCGTACGACTACATACATATATACATACATATGTATATGTACGTTATTTAGCAACTAACATCTAGAGCTAGAATAATTTACGGAGCAATATATTGCCAACGTGTTTTATACCGCTGTAGCTGTATTACTCATGAGAATTGTTAAGCCGTGAGTTCCGCTGCGTAGATACGGATAAATAAATGCGGTAAAAATGAGAAGGGAAGTCTGATCTCGGTAATGGTACTGAAAACGTGAGATGTGTGCAGTACTTACGTTTGCTAAAATGAAACTGTGTAGTTACTGTGTTTGAAAGGTACAATTTTTATCTTTCTGGTTACTTTGTCGGAGAAATCGTTACATCTTCCCTTTTTACGTTGTCAGCATTCCTTCCATGTGTTTAATTAAATTCAAAAAAGTTGTGTAAACTTAATTGCTCCAACCATATAAACTGCTTGTTTATATGTACTTATTTGTTTAAAATTTGAGTTTTCCATCATCACCTAATTTCAGCTAAACTAGCATCAGCTAGTTTAAAAAGGTGCATAAAACTGGTTTATGTAATAACTGGAAAAGCTCAATGTAACTATGTTCGCAGTGTTTATTTATGTTAAACGAAATTTATGTAACAAGAACAATTTGCTTGGTAGGGAAAACTCTAGGTTTGTTATGTCGTATTCAAATTCGGTCTTGGCGTTGTTCCTCAAGCAATATCTATCCTAGTCAATTTTCTTCCATTCTCGATAACTAGTTCTATCTGCATGTTTAGAACCGTAATCTAGCTGCACCACAAATCCATGCAACAAGATCTACAAACCGCTATTCTCAAAACTAGAAGAACGTCTATTAAAAAACCATTTTTCAAACGACGAGGAAATGATAATGGTGGCAAATAAGTGGGTAAAAAAGCAATGACGCGAATTTTTTAAACATTTCCGTGACTTATGTTCAAAATGTTATTTTGTTCTTCGCTATTGTATTCGTTATGGCAGGGCGTAGTCGGGCTTGGGGTGGGTAGATTACCACGGATAAAAATTGCAAATTGATACCCACATTTAAGAGTGAAACTTAATTAGAAAACTGTTTACGGATCAAGTGATTGAAGTTCTATTGTTCCTGTGTAAATTCAGAAAATGAGTTGGTTTATTGGCTCATACAGGTTTCCAGGTTTGTAGAGTCAGAAGACAGTGGTTTCCTCAAGAATCTAGCGGTTATATATTGGTGCTTAGACTGGGCATACATACGCTTTAGTAAGCCATTCCTCTAATTGATCACCAGCTTTTTGCTTTTTAACATTGCATATTCGTTGTTAGTCACAATATAATTCCCATGTTACCATACGTCGTCATAAGCTTGTAGACGAAACATAACATTTGCTTCCATAAATTTCGTTGCTACATTATTAGTTCTTAATTATAACTTCCGTATATGTTTTGATACAATAAAAATTAAATCATATATCACGGTAGTTGCTAATTGATAGTATTTACTATCTTCGCGTTATTGAGGAAAATTTTGTGCTACTTTAGGGTTCTGTGCATCTAATTAACTGTTACGAAAACTACCACAGATAGGTTTTAAGAGATGCATTCAAACGGAAACGCTTCGAAACGTGGTTCCACAGTACCTTTTTGGCAAGAAATGCATTGCGGTGCTGAAAATAATTACTGTTTAATAAAAATTTATTGAAGTATTAAAAAGAAAATTAAAGAAAGGTACCTGAATTCAATTCTGAACAGTTTCTGCAGGTCAGAATCAGCTTGGAGTTGTCAACATCCGTACGCGCCGAAACAAAGAAAGTACTCCGAATAATCACCGGCCACAAAAACGAAAGAGCCGATAAATAGCTATCAATACCTCATAAAAAGTATAGACTGGTTCATTTAAATTTAATGAGAAAATTAAGAACCCAAGTTTTGACTCACCTTGTACACAAGAAATTTTCTTTTTGTTTAATTCTCGAACCAACAAAAATGGAAGACGTACCTAGCCAAACCATGTAATGGAGCGAAAAAGGTCGTATATTATTTTTCCTTACCGGAACTAACATTTTGAATATACCTTATTTTAGAAGTAGAAATGGCCATAACTTTTGAAACACTCGGTATAGATCCAGCAGACCCTATATGAAAAGGCTCGGTAAAAATAGCAGATTTTAAGAATGCACAAAATAGTATAGCGTTCCATTTAAAAAAGCATAAGTTAGATCTGGCAAGCCATTATAAACACCCTCTCCTCTATATGTGCAACTAATTGTAAGCTATGAAGCTTAAGAATATGTCCACTTTTTACAATAAATTTTTTAATAACTTTTATAATGACGGGCATATAGATAATACATACCACACCTCTGGCTATCTAGTACATAGTATGAAATATGAAATCAGAGAAAGCCAATTTATGGACAATTTACATAATTATAAAAACTACCTTTGTTCACTCCACTCCACTCTTTCCTAAAGTTCAAATAGAGAAGCATACCACACGTTCGTCCGTCTCCATTGTAAACATCTTTATAAGAAGACCCACCAATGTAAGCGCAGTTTAAATAACGTCACTCAAACGATAGAAGTTTCTGTATTTTTTACCGCTCAGAAGATGTTTTGAAGAAATACAATTTAGAATCAAGGATCAAGAGAGATTACTCTCTCTGGATTCGTACACAACGCCACAACGTTGGCTGTCGTTGACTAACGTATGATAGGGTCTACAAACCCACAAAATTTTATTACAATCGACGATTTACACTTGAGCACTTCTTCCCGATAGCCATGATCAAACTGTTGTATGTAATTTAAATGATATATGTATTGTATCAATGTGTCTGTGTTAGAACGGACAGATTTCGCCGTGTTTAGTTATGAAGAGGTTAATGTTACTTAGAATGCAGACTAAACCTTTCCTCCGATTCCATGCATCGGGTAATTCTAATATCACACGTAGGTAATACATTCTAGAATGTGACATCTTTTGAAATAGATATTTCTCGAAATTAAAAAATAATTCAGTCGGTAGGAATTCTTATAAAAGTTTGAGAATAATAAAGCTTTACGATAAAATTAAACGGGGGCGTGTTATTCAGTTCTTCTTTTTTGTATTAATGGCGGCGAAAACTGTAGAATGTTAGTATCAATTAAACTTTCGGCTTGTTCCTGGTAGTTCTATATTTAGGTTACTGCCGCCCCCCTGCCGTCATACCATCTATGCCCGATCGTAGGATGGCAACGACGGCGGTACCAAGCGACGCGAAAAAGGAACGCGATCGTTACGTTACATCACGTCACGAAGAATAGGAAAGAAAAAAACCGGGAACGCTCGGGTTATTCTTCTCCTGTATATGCGATATCTGATATGAAATATTGTCTGCCTGGAGTAGGTATTCACTTTACCGTGAACGCCGGGCAATTCTTTTGATTTACGTTATCGTTTGTTTGTTCGGACGTGAAGAAAGAGTGTCATCGTCGTGACTTATTGACTCATGAAATTAGGCGTTCGGATACCA
>SMLS01072823.1:0-57279 GCA_004785975.1 Popillia japonica
AATTTAATCGTTAACTATTGTTTTTCTGAGAATTTTATTTTATTTTTGTTTTGTGTAGTTTTATTTTTTATTTTCTTGTTTATTATATCATTGTTTTTTTAAATAAAATGCACTTAAAACATTTTGTTTTTATTTTTAAAATAGTTGATTTTTACTATACTTACATATAATGTTTGGTGAAAATAGATAGAAATGCGTAATTGATTATTAGGATGTTAAATATGTCCTTCAAATAATCAATTATTGCATTTTTATCTATTTAAAAAGAATATCTTGGTTTATTTCCAAAAGTATAGTATTTAAATACGGCGCCATTAAAAATTAGTACCCCTGGCTACTAATGGTGCGCTGTAATCATGCTTCGAATCTTGATACGTTAAGTTGGTACTCTTTTTACTGTAATTTCTCTATGTTGCTACCTAGTTAGGTTGTGTAGTAAATAGATTTTTATCCAATTGAATTGTAACTGGTCTCAAAGTGGAAAATCAGTCTGGAAATAAAAAGACACGTACTTAGAGGTAATAAAAATATAGATGTTATTTCTAACGCAAAAGTAGTTGCAATACCCATTATTTCTTTCATTTTACATATTTGTACTTTGAATTTATTCTTATTTTATTTATTTTTTCAACAAACACACGGCTATAAAGCAAAATATACCTTATAATGAAAAATATCATCGGCAATACAATAAACACACTGATCATTAAACATGCTCGAATGTACTAATTGTAAGTGAAAGAACAAGATACCCTGAGAGTCCACTTCATTCAAGTTTTTCACCATTTAACGAACAGTCACTCTTAAATGTTCATTTAGTTAGACAATTATTTAAGTATACTCATTTTAGAGAAATCTTCTTACTGTAACGAGCCTGGTTAGGTATGTGCAAACTACAGTAGGTGGCCAATCAATTAGAAACTTTAGAAATTTAATCCAAATAAGATCATAAGATTTTATTAAGATATGTAATGTACTCTATTATTATGCTCACACATGACAGTAAATTTATCGATATCTGGAGTTTCCAGCCTTGACTTTTGATACTTCTAGTACTCTAGTACTCGCCGAGGCATACTTTCAATACAACTATTAATTGTGTCTTTAATTCCGGGTCATTAAGCCATACATCTGCAATTCTTTCTTTGAGAATTGCTAAATTTGGTATGTTTGATTGCTTCATTGCTTTCATTGGCTTTTAACAGTGCCCAACAATTCTCGATTTAAGATCTCCCGAATTCCCACGCCAAGGAAGAAGAGGAATATTGTGTTCGCTGAGGAAGTTACTTGGTAATTTTGCTTTGTGGCAATACGCACCAACCTGCATATAGATATATACAATCTAGTGTCCTGATATCTTCAATATTGGGACGTAAAATACTATCTAGTACTGTTTAAATACTCATCAAAGTTAACTCACGTACTGACAAAAGTTTCTAATTCATTGACCACCTACTGTATTGTATACGCAACAGGCACATCAACGGCTTTGGCACTTTAGCTTTAACATGATCTTACAGAATCAATCAATGCAAAAGAGAATATGGTAACATTTTTTTCTTTGGAGAACAAAAAATTCTTTATTTTTAAAATTTGACATAAAATTAGAAAGATGCGGTTGGTACCCATAGCTTTAAGATTTTACAACTTACATTGAATATACTACTGAAGTAAATATAAAACAAAATGTATTAGCTTGCTTTCCGAAGCAATAGGATTATAAAGCAACATTAGTTGCTACCGATATTATATGTATTTTTAAATACCCTTGAAAATGCTGGGTGTAAATGGTTGCAAAGGAATCGTTGGATTGATAAATTTGCTTGTAGATTAGAAACGGGAATAAATTTTACTATGCACACACTTTTGTTTTCAAAGTAATACCTCCTCCTGTACTCATATAAACCCGAACCAAAGCAACCTTTCTGATAAAATAGAAAGAATAATGCCTTAGCAAATGAGGTTCAACCTGACCCCTTAAATTCTTATACAACTTTATACATCCCGATCAAATTGGTCTCCTTTTTCCACACGAATAACTAACTAAATATTTAATGAAACAATAAGTTTCTTTCCTTGTTAGTCAGCATACCTATAATAATAATAATAATAATGCATGCCTTCACATCCTCTAACAGCTTGCTGCAATTACAGGGGGCATCGGCTGAGCATGGGTTATTATTACGCCTGCGGCTGTAGACCCACTTAAGATACTGTCTTTCCGTATTTGCGATGGAATTTTGGAATCTACAGGAAACCAAACCCTTAAAAACATAACTGGTTTGTTAACGCGGTACCGCCACTAGCTGATAATAGCAATGGCAAAAGTAAACACCAGTAATTTAACAAATGTGCTCCAATCATCCTTTGATTGAATACAGAACAGTAACAGTTTTGTGCTGTATTTTGAAAACATGTGCTTTCTGTAGATACTAACTAGATACTAGTTAAATTGTATTAGTAGGTAGCTAACGTACTTGGAACACACATCTATGAAATAACAAAAGAGAATAATTTTAAGCTTCCCTTTACAGGAAATACTGTAATTGACAATTTCAACCAAGAGTAGAATAGTACTATATAAAAAATGTCGTACGGCGCTTATTGTAATTAATCAGCATTGAATATCCGCAATCAATGCGAAACATTTGACCGGTATAGGCCGTTTGTTTATGTTTCTGTATACATTGAACGCCAGTAACGAGGATTTATCGACGCAAGAACAAAACGATAACCGACGGATGTCGCGAGGTATAGATATGCGTAAGTGTGCGTCGTGTGAATGGAAAACCCATGGAATTAATCTTCGACACCCGAAGGGCGGCGGTCGGTAGCGAGTGGATGGAAGGAAGTGAAATAAAAAGAGCGAAATCCCCCGGTTTCGGTGAAATGGGCGGGATGAATGAGAAACGAGAATTGGGGGAGTGATAAATATAGACGCCTTTCTCTCTAAATAAATTTGTTTTTGTATCGGTTTTGTGTCGAGGTGCAGCGTTATACGCGAAATCAGGCCGGTGGCATTTTTCATTTTGAGAATTGATTCGTGTGATGGGCGGGTAAGGAAAGTTGCCGATGAAACAATCTGTCGACGACAATCTTCGAATTCAATATATGTCAATATTTCTGGGAAAAATAATGAAAGAATACGACAAGGAACAAGTTAATTATTATGTCAATGTGTGCCTATTATTTCCGTCTGTTCATAAAGAATCTTATCCCCAACTCTTGGTCAACGAGTTTTCTGACTTTAGATTAAAAACAAAAGTATGCACATAATACTTAATGACAATTAATTACATCTATTACAATATGATTTGGGCGTGTATAATACAGCTAAATTCCGTAACTTCAACCCCACAACTTTTAAATTAATGATGACAACCCACTCCTCATCATTGGTCAGAAGTGTAATGGAAAAGTTCATGAACTTACTCTGCCAGTAGCATACTTCTAACGTCCCTTCTGAAACCTGGCCTTTGAAGAGTCTTTAGGTTAAACGGAATTGAGTTATAATAACACGAAGTGTGTATGAAAATGAACGCTTATAAAATGTAGTTTTATGATGCGGAATGTTTATGTGTTAAATGCACCAAGATTCGATTATAACTAAATACATAGATACATTTAGTCAATTTACCACAGTGTATAGTATCCCTGGAACCCTGTCAAATGAAAGCGTACCGCAATTTGATACGAAAACTTGAACGAATAGGCTTTGTAACTGACTTACCAAGATCAGGAAGACCAAGAATTGGTAATGTCCAAGTAGCAAGGGTTCTTCATGTAAACTAGGACATCGTTAGAGGGAATCCACTGGAAATCAGCAGTGCAATGCGCTTCTTTGCGAGTAATGGTTCCGATGGAAATTGAACACGAATGGTTATACAGAATTGAGAAGCGTTATCTGTAACTGTAAAGGGTGAACGCTACTTATTATAATTATAATAATAATAATAATAAATTATATTAAGAGATTATGTTATTCCACAGTTGCAAAAAGAGCATTATGCAATTGAAAACATCATTTTTATGCAGGATGGAGCACCACAGCACATTTTGCTACTAGTAAGAGAATTGTTAACCAACGTTTTTCAAAATCTTATGTTAAGCAGACATTTTGCAAATGTATGGCCACCAAGATCACCAGATCTTAAACCAGCGAATTACTGGCTGTGGGGTTATTTAAAAATTTTAGTGTTTAGAAAACGACTAACAATGCTACAAGAATTAAAAAAAATATATTACGAAACAAATTAGTCCAAATCAACCTAACTGTTACAGAATGATGCGTACAATTGGGTGAATGGTGATATGATAATATTACAACAAAATGGAGGTCATATTGAACAATTGCGGTAACTTGTTTTCGGTATACCAAATCCCGTTCCTTAAAGAAATAATAAGACTAATTTAAAATATATCCGTTACATCATGATAACCTCATGAGTCATTCCATATATGTATAATGCTTTCGAATAGCAATGAATAAATTCATTATTTCTGAAACTGAAAGTTTTTTGAAAAAATCCTCTGACGCATCGATTTTCCTTTAAACAAAGCCACTTTTTGACATACGACCCATATTTGTGACGGAATCGTCATTCGAGATATGACGTCATTGATAATTTTTTAACGGCAACACGCAATTTCGACCGTGCCAATTGTAAGAGCGTGTCATTCTACGTACACATTGCTAGAAATTATGCTTGTCTGACAGTTGTCTTAGCGATCGAAAATGCTTTTTATTACTGTCAAATAAAAACTTGAAATCGTACTTTTTTGGTTTTTTTTTGTATTTCTTGTCGATTTCTTATCTTTCGGTTGGCCAAACCAGTATGCTTGAACTGATTATTGAGTAGTGACTTTGTCATTTTATTTAAAATTGTGAAATTAACTGAACGAGAACGAATTGAAATTCTTTGCATGATCGGATTTGGAGGGAGGATGCACATCCAACAAGAAGTAGTTGAATTCTTCAATGAAAGTCATCCTGGTCGGCGTCCCATTAACCAAAGCATTGTTGACAATACAAGAAAATCATCACTCAACACTTAACCAAGTGGCTTCTGATTTCAATATTGCAGCATCAACAGTTCACAAAATTGTGAACAAACCAAAATATCATCCTTATAAGGTATGTCTTGTTCATGAGCTATCTGAAGACGACTTTGATCGGCAAATTCAATTCTGCGAGCAAATGCAACAGCTATGCACTAATGATAATAATTTTGTAAGAAACGTAATTTTTTCTGACGAGGTTACGTTTGCTTTGAACGGCCATGTCAATAAGCAAAACTATCGTTATTGGGCTACAGAGAATCCCCGATTGATAATGAAGTATCGCACTCAACATCCTCAGAAAGTGAATGTGTGGTGCAGCATAGCCCGAGGAAGAATTCTGGGTCCTTATATCTTTGACGTGAACCTAACTGGTGGAAGATATTTGGAGTTTTATAAATTTATATCCAAATGAAGAACGTGATCTTTCGAGAAATGACATTTTCTTTCAACGTGATGGTGCACCTCACCATTATGCAGCACCTGTCCGTGCTTATTTAGATGAAGTGTTCCTGAATCGTTGAATAGGGAAAACGGGGCCGATTGAGTGGCCAGCCAGATCGCCAGATTTGACACCCCTAGATTACTGGCTGTGGGGTTACTTAAAAAGCAAAGTATACGTTAGTAGACTGCCAAATTCTAAGCCAAATGCTAAGCTTATTGAAAGAGCTTTTCGTAAAATGAAAAAATAAAGTGTTGTATTCGGTTTTCGTGTTGTATGTGTGCACAGGAAGTAGAACAGTGGAGTATTACATATTTTGAGCTAATTAGCTACTATTATTATTAAATTATTTTTTGTGTAAAATGTAAATTCCTTCAACAAAAGATACTCCTAAGGTAAACTTAAATTTTCGAAATCAGCATCATCATTAATTTGCACTTCATTATAGAAAGCTGAATTCACTGAAACTATTCCCCTAATCAAAAACTGTTCCTTAGTAGTAATACTATTATGTGTATGTTTGCAGGATCGATTTTGTTTTCACTTTCCACTATCAAACAAAACCTATTAAACATTTCTGCTTGATCTAAAAGTGAGTGCCCAAACATTTTCTATATGTACATATACGAAATTATAAGAAAAATACAAGAGTGATTGGCATACAACCACGTGGCGAGGCCCAGTAGGAACATATTTGCCCATTCCTGCTCATGCCTAACCACGTAATGCATTGGAAAGCAAGTAAGCATAATTACATAATTAAGTAGGTAATAATAAAAAAAAGAAACTAGAAGAAATATATGCTACTCAATGCCTATAACTAACAATACTAAAAACTAACTTAACCTAAACACCGATCGCTCAAAGCACGAAGGCAGTCCTTCAACAGAATGAAGGTAAATCACTTGCAGCATGGTCACACACATACATTACACATACACAGATCACAGCCGCGAGAGAAAGTCACCCAGTTTCTTTTTGAATTCATAACTTCCAGTTCCTGATCAGCTGATACTTAAACCTAACTTTCTTGGCCGATTTTGAACTGAGTACTTTATGAATAAATACCATATATATTGTTGTGTCACTAATGACACGAAATAAAAAAATATGAATAGTTTAAGAAGAACCAGATTATAATGTGATTAAAAAATTTTTACAATGGTTATCTAACTAAACCACCCTCAACCCTTACCTGTAATTTCCCAATGTATTAAATATGTGTGTGTGTGTGTTTTTCGTATCCAATATCCTCTTGTGCGCGTTACAAACTCCTCCCTGCCGTTTTCAATCTTGTTTTTCTTTTCCCGGGTTTTCTTCACGTTCACTAGTTTAATTTTGATTGTTGAAAATCTAATGGGCACTTATAAAACTTTTACTTGCTTTTAAAATGTTGTATTTTCGTTAAAATCGGTTTTCGTGACTTGATTTGTATAGTCAAAATCACGAAAGATGAGCCCTGCGTCATCAAAAAATTAACGTATGAATTAAATCAGTACTTCTGATTCATATTAGATATCGTACTTCCGGATATTTTAAAAATGCTATGGCGCGTACTTACATAACGAAATGTCAAAGTATAAGGTTAATGTCAATTTACACTTATATTATTGATATCATTTACTTTAAAAAACATCTTTATAATTAAGAAAATAACAGATAATTTACGTTTTAACAAATCAGTTATTATGATTTTTGTTTGTAATTTCAAATTTAATTTAATGGGTAAGTGATGAATCAGAAATTATACGCTTCAACAACAACAATTAAACATGTTTTATTTGTATAGACGGCACAATGTTTCTTTCTTTACGGTTTTGTATTCTTTTTACCGAAGACACACTAATCTGTAAACCATCTGCTACTCTCTGTAGTAAAATAGGTAATAGGAAAATAGTAATAAGTGTAATAAGAGTTTCTACCTCTTGCACCGCTGATAATGGCAATAAAGGCCCATGGTTTTGCTTCTCCTTATTAGAATATTGCAACAAGTTCAATATTAATTGCCGAGATTGTGAATGCAAAGTTCTTCCGTGAGCTGACATAATGTCAATCAATGTCAATAATATTAATATTTGACATTCCGAAAACGGTAGAACAATGTTAATCAAATTACGTCTCTTAGTTGGCTACTTGTTGTTGGTATAGAAATCTCATTTTTGTTGTATTTCTTTCTTTGTCTTGTGCATTACTAAATAGACTGGAGTAATGAAACGTCGGTCTTACCGATATGTTACGGACGAATGACATACGTTTATATTGTTATCTTTATCTTTTAAACTATCTTGATTAACAACTTTACAAATGTGTGTCGTTACTAGATACATCAAATTGTGACGTAGGGCTCAACTTTCGTGATTTCTACTATATGTATGTCAGTCGTCAAAACTTCGTAAACAACTGTCACCTCCCTTTTGTTTCTCCGTTTCAGCAAGGCCTGCCACTTCGTAAATTTCAAATGTACTGCTTGCTATTTTTTAAAAATGATTTTCGTAATTCCAGCTTGAATTTCATGTTTGTTGTGCCGAAATGGATGTAATTATGTGTTATATGTGTTTGTGATGTGTTTTTACAATAAATTTTGAGGAATAAATTTTTTCACATTATAATCTGGATTTTTTAATTTTTCCCCGTGCACGCCGTTGGCTGGAGTCCTTCTTTTTAACTAATTAATTAATAATTAATTAATATAAATGTTTAATTTAATTTAATTTAATTTTTTTTTTAAATTTTAATTTTACACTGCTGACATAAATAAGGAGATGGTATGAACAATATCAATAATATCAATAATATCATAACAATTACCCCCTCCAAAATATGAGCTGCTTTACGGAGTTTTGACGACTGACATACAAAAGAAGTCACAAAAACCGATTTTAACGAAATACAACATTTTAAAGCAAGTAAAAGTTTTATAAGTGCCCATTAGACCTTCAACAATCAAAATTAAACTAGTGAACGCGAAGAAAACCCGGGAAAAGAAAAACAAGATTGAAAACGGCAGGGAGGAGTTTGTAACGCGCACAAGAGGATATTGGATACGAAAAACATACACACACACATATTTAATTACATTGGGAAATTACAGGTAAGGGTTGAGGGTGGTTTAGTTAGATAACCATTGTAAAAATTTTTTAATCACATTATAATCTGGTTCTTCTTAAACTATTCATATTTTTTTATTTCGTGTCATTAGTGACACACAACAATATATTTCAATCCACACAAACATACTATTGTATTATTGTAATTGTAAATAATATAATATACTTTAGTTCAAGCATTATTCTATACCAACAATAGGCACGTGCTTGTGCAATCAATTTAACTAAAACGGATGATTTTCGATCTGATTGTGAGACGTCTGTATCTGAAAATAGCAGCAACTTCTTTCTAAAAACAATCACGACTGTTCTGCTTCATCTACGTTGTATTATATATCTTTCTCTACTGAACTGAACAATAAAATACATTTTGTATGTGACGTTTGGGTCAGTAAGAATATAAAGTGACTATTAGTAACGATGAAAAAGTTGTACGAACTCGAGATACCCGATCTTTTTTCGACGTCACCGGCGACTTCGGAATAAATATAAGATCATGTTTCGAAAACTTTTCTTTTACTGATTGTGAGTAGAAGACATCCAATGAAGGAGTTTGATGAAACAAAATATATGAAGTTACATAACTTGGATACGTTAAATATTTCAGTTTTTTCAATCAAATGTATAACTTATAAGTACATACATTTAGATCAATGTAACATGAAAACTATCATATAAATTGAATTTTTGAAAAAAGTTTATATTTTGAAATTAGACCGGCATAAGATTTATTGAATCTGATTTACTGAGACATGTAGAAACAAAAGTTATTACTAATGTAACTTTATGAAAAAAAAATCTGTTGGTTACTGCGTTTTTTGCAATAAACAATTATCTATAACCCAAAGGTGGCTACTGAATTATTTTCACTCTAACAGTAGCGCCCATCGTCAAGTCTATGCCTAATCAAATGCTAGGTTACATATGGGACTTTCTAGAAAATGTATACACATTAACTATTGACTAGACAGCTAGTAGACAGCAGCATTAATAAATTCTGTAGCGTAAACACATTGAAAAATTGCAGATGCATACTCCGTATAGAGCATAGTTGTCCATGTTGAACTCTTCAATACTTACTCTGAATGGATTAAATAACTATATTTTTAAGAGTTAACGTTTACTACTATAATTAGCTCAGTATTACAACAGAGGTTTCGGAACATTATAATAAACGAGCAACCAAACCAATTTTTTGCCACGTGGAATGTTATAAGACCGAAGGAAATGCATCTAAAAATGCTTAGCTCTCTTTATGAATATCAAATGTGGTGTCCAACGTGTTCAAATTATTATCCAATCAACTCGGTAGCTCCTAGAAATCAAAGAGCGTAATAAACTTTTCCTTTTGAAGTCGATCATGGGGGAGTGTGTCAATAATCGAAACTAATCAACTGCTACACAGTCACATATACCTAACTCATTAATTGAAACGTCGTCAGCATACTACCGTAGTCGCACGGTAACTCGGTATAGTTTAGTTAGCTGGGCACAGCGTGCGGTAAACCAAGCCACTTTGTGTGTGTCGTGTCGTCAATCGCTTCGATGAAATGATTATTTCACGTGTCCTGTGATTGACAACGTAATCGATGAACTTGCGCCTACCAACCTTACTTATTAACGTTTAGATTTAATGAAGTGTAAACTGATGTCCAACATCAGCGTGTTGTACAAGGAAACCCGATCGTTGAAAGCGATACACTTTTTCAGAATGTCACTCCTAGTAGATTATGAGACCCTTTTTAAACGTATCTTCTAAAAATACGAGGCCAGTAACGCAAGCGAAATTTAGAAAATATATTTTGGTTACTATTTGATCAGTCATATGTGACATTTGTAATAAAAACAGCGTCAATTTCAATTTGACCCATGTTGTTTCAAAAATTAATTATGACAAAACACATGGGCACATGGGTGCTTCAAAAACAAATAAACAACAAACTGACAAGAAGAAGACGTTTTAGAAACAGAGTAAAGTGAGAAAAGGAAATTGGTACATCTTCTTTGTAGCAGAAGGTAAACAAGGAGGAAAAAAACAAGGCAAGCATGAGTAATTGAAAAAGAATACTGCAATAAATAAATAAAAGTAAACTAAGTATAACTTTCGCCATTCGTATCGGTATCCTATGTTACCTTAACTTAGTAGAATCTTGTCTAAAATGCTATTTGATTTGTGTGATTTTCAGTTCATTTTAACTGTATTCATTTATGTAAGTAGTAACATTGATAACCTATATAATACATCTGATCAAAATGCAATACACCTAATTATTTAATTTGTAATTAGGTATATATAATCGTAGGATTTTTATTGTTTATTATATATATTATCGAAAAGATCCTTGTTATACCATTATTATTGTTTATTAATTGGTTTTAATAGTAGCGATTTCTTGTTTACAACAATTCCTGAACTTACAAATTACAACAAAACTTGCTTTATTTCAAATTTCTTACCGACAAGTGGATCGTTCGACATAGCATTGTTACTTTGATCTCTACTTAAATTAATTTTCTAGCCCGCGGACTACAAACTGAAAAGAAGAACTTTTAAATACAAAAAGTATAGATCGGTATTATATGCGTAAAGCTAAGGCATATATTGTGTATAATATGTATTGTAAAATGTGTTTGCTTTATTAATTGTAAAAAACTAATTACACTATTTCACTGCAGATATTTTATCCATACACTATAGGGAACTACATTGAATTCAAATATACTCAACGACATTAGAAGTGTTACACGCAGAAGAAATCATTCGCTTAACTTGATTTTTTGGCAATGTTATAGTTTTACATTAGAAATTAAACGATAACATGTGTAAGAAATTTTATTAACATGAAACATAAAAAAATAATAATGCTTTTTGGCAACCCCGTAACTAAGTACACAACTGTACACGTCTAGGCATCGACAAACTGAGATGGTCGATATCGGCTTGTTCCAAGCAACTTGAGTTTCGTTGAGAATGGTGCGAAATGGATAGTCTCCTCTCCAGAGTATCCCACACATGTTCGATGGGGTTTAAATTCGGTGTGAGCAATATGTTTGTTTTGCTGGTGGTTTGTAGGACATCATCAACATAACGCGCTGCTGTCATACTGCCTCGAAGAAACAGAAGTGGTGCACCGACGTCGTATCCTTCTACGCCTATCGTGCATACCTAGACAGAATCTCAATTCGTCACTGAAGACGACCTCATGCCATTCTGCGTCCCAATGCTGCCGTTGTTTGCACCAGTTCAATCGTTGACGACAGTGGTCCGCAGTCAAAGAAAGCACTAATCATGGATGGTATGAAAAAAGTTCAAAAGCTCGAATACGGTGATATAGTGTACGCGTAGTAACAGATCTACTTTCTTCTCCAAACCATTGGTCAGCAATTCGACGCATCGTAGCAAAACGACCTTAGTTGACCAGTTGGTCCTCTTCGTATTCCTCTACCCCTCCCTCCTCCTCGCTGGGGGCTATGTCGGGACTATAAAGAGGATGCAGGAAAACGTCCCAACCAAGCTCGCTAAGTTTGTGGCGCGTTTTACGTCACACACATCGATCTAGCGTTGTCTTGATGGGAAACGACTCCCTTCATATTGACGAATTCCGGCCGTTTCCGGTCAATTGCCTGCTTCAAATGGCCCAATTGCTGACAATATATCTTCAGCGTTTAATGTTTGTCAAGGTTGGGGCACCTCAGGCAGTAAAATCTTCCTAGCTGTCAAACCGGCCTTGGCGACGGCCTGGGGCGCCTAGGCGACTATTGATCATGATTATTTTCGTATATTATTGCCGTAGATGACCCATTTCTCATCTCCAGTCACCATACACTTAAGAACTGGATCGACTTTGTTGCGAGTTAACAGAGATTCACAGATGGCCTAGCAGATTTTTTTTGGAACCCAAACATCGAGCTTTTTGGTTTACCAATTGAATGATATTCAACTTCTTCGCAATCTGTACGCTGCTCATATGGCTGTCTTAATTCGCTTTTTCAATTTTATCGACGTTTACGATCACTTCAAAATTTCCGGAACGAAACGAACGAAACCAAAATTCACGATTTTGGCCACCTGATTTGTTTTTCCCCATTTATCAAAAATGTAAAGTATTTTCTCCTTATTCACTTCTATTTCTGTCGCAGTAACACTCGACTGAATAAACCGAACACAAAACTGCCAAAAAGATTTTTTTTCGTGCAAATTAATCTCTCCAGCGGATATATTTGTGTAATACATAGTCTAGAGTCTATGCAAGTATTATTAATTGAAGTAGTAAGAAAAACAAACTAACAATATAATTAATAATACCATCGATAATGAAGCCAATTGAAATTAACCATGGTATGTGTTTGAAGTAAATTTTACTTCACTTTCAGTATCATTATCGCACGTTGAGCACGTACCCTTTTAATGTATAATCAAATAACGACCGCGACAAGGCTAGGAATAATTATTTTAGCTGCCTATTGTGCGATATTCAACTGGCGCTCGCTACAATTTCAGCGGTTATTAATAATTTTTGATGTAATTAAAAAAAGTTAAACGCGCTATTATGGTTCTTGTAGCATTCATGGAGTAATTTTGATTTTCGACACAATAGCCCTATTGAAATTCGAGCCGGACAAGCGAGATATGTTAACTTTGACATTTTGCGAAATGAGCACCGGGAAATTGAAAGATAATTTCACCAAATTATATTGGAAATTACGAAATTTATATGCAGAACGATGCACCTAACTATCCTCGGCAATTTATAGATGTTTTGGCTAGAAGGCGTACACTATTTGGTATTGATATCTCGAAATTACGGGCTATGCATATGGGTGGCAACGATAAAATATAGATGCGTACATAAATTAACTATCATTTACATATAAAATATTTCATAATTTTGTTGATGTATATCGATGAAGTTCTCTGAAAATAGATCAAACTTTCATAAATATACCAGTAAAAATCAAATTGGTCGACTACAATGGTTATGAATTTGTACGTCAAGCATATGATATTTTGATAAATGCAATAGCTTTCCGTTAAATGAAGTAGGCCGTGTATTTTTATGAAGGATGAATAAATTGCAACAATTTATGTACTTCATCTGTTACTAATTAATTTCAAAACTACGAATTTTTATCTGTATAAATAATACGTTTATTAATTTGGATATTATTTGGCGTCATTTGTCTGTGTTGTCGAGTCACAGAAACTATAGGTACTTATATGTACATACATACATACAAATCAAAAACCTGCATACAGTCTACTATTCAATTTGAAATAATTAATGTTCCCGTTTTAATTGGCCTAAAATTAATACTTGGAGTGTACAAAATCTGCTTACCAGAAATACATATTCCATACTTACAAAATATTGGATAAACATCAAATGTACAAGCTTTTACAAAATCTGTTACACAGACACTTAACTACCATCTGCCTATCTGATATTTTTTAGCGACCATCTCTTGGAAAAGCTTTTGTACATACGTAATACGGACCTAATTATATCTGTTTGAAATGTCATTTTCTCGTTTAGTGCGTAAATTCAACCTAGGATGTCATTGTTTCCTTTAAAACCGATCTCTTAAGCCTGGTTTACACGAGAGAGTAACTTGCCATAGCACTAGCAATTTTTTATCGCATGTGCTGTACAGATAGAACTTGCGCCAGTTATTGCATGCGCGTTTACATGGGATATATATTTTAATCTAGGAAAACGTCGAAGAGAAAAGGCTAGAGAAAGAATTTGAGTCAAAGAATGGATAAACAGAAGGCCTGCTCTTGGTGCTTACTATTATTGCTTACTATTAAATGAATCAAGATGTCAATATACAAATAAAAGTGGATAGAAATATGCGTGAATCTATTAAACCAAGAGAACGATTCCTTTATAATTGTAATTGTCATAATTCGCGAAAACCTTTGATAGTATATTACATATCGAGGCGGAAAGTCGAGAGATTAGCAAACTTAATCTCGAGACGGGAATGAATCTTTCCGTCGAGGTTTGTATACTATTTTACTTACGATCGGTTGGTAATTAATTATTATATATGCTACTAAATCATTAAATATCAAAAATTAAATTTCATGGCATTTTGACAAGTGCTTTTGATATGTACTGCTGCTAGGTAATAGTAATATTTTTTGGCAGATTTTTGCTATGTAGAGTGCTTTCCACTTGCACACTGAACTTTCAACAGAATTGAAAGAAATTTTTAACTTCTTAGAGCGCTTTCCCAACTTGTTTAGACACGCAAGCGAGTCTCGTCGCAAGTACTTTCCGCCACTTTTGCGACTTGCTGTGAGAGCACTATCAGACACTGTTTACACATGCAATTTATTTTAGAAGTACTCTCAGACATTAACTTGTGATAGATTTACTTGCCCGTGTACACTAAGCTTTAGCGTTGTTTCTGTCAAAAATAATACTCAATGGAATTAATATTAGTTACGTACCTTTAACTAATCACAAAGCGTTCGACAGCGTCCCGCATTCGTGGCTATCGAAAGTACATACTAACAATATGCGGCATGGATAACCAGACTTCGAAGTTCTTACGACGTGTGATGACCAAAGGGTGCACACAATTAACTCTCAATTCCTCCAAGAAAGACCTAAGCGCAGGAAAAATGGAAGTGAAAAGAGGAATATTCCAAGGAAGCGCATTAAGCCCTCTATGGTTCTGTCTCTCTCAAAGGCCGTTAACAACATTATTAGACAGACAGAGCAAAGGTGTTACTATAGGACCCACCAACAAAAATTTAAGCCATCTATGATATATGGATGACTTAAAACTGTATTCGGCCAAGGAATCCTATCTCAAACACCTCTTGGACTGTGTGAGCAAGTTTAGTACGGACATGTGCATACAGGTTGGTTTGGACAAATGTACAACCGGCAGTATGACAAGGAGAAAGTGGAAGGCGCACGCAGGATATGAGGTAAAATGGAATCAACGGATCGAAGGAATAGAGGAAGATGAAAGCTACAAGTACCTCGGGTATCATCAAGCAAGAAGAATACAGAATGACAAAGGCGTTTCTCAGGAGGGAATACCAACAAAGACTGACAAAGATCCTGAAGAGCAAATTATCGGCAATCAACATCAGTAGAACAATCACTGTGTATGCCATTAGCGTACTAACCTGTAGGTTTGGCCTTATTAAGTGGGCGATTACTGAGCTAGCAGATATTGACATAAAAACAAAGATGGAATGCACCAAACAACGCATACATCATCCGCACAGCTTCGTCGAGCGATTCCATCTACAACAACGTCAAGCAGGCAGAGGTGTCCCGAGTGCTTCAAGCATGCAGGCAAGGCAAATCAATAACCTCAGAGAATATTTCCTCCAAAAAGATAACAACAGAGCACTTAACACTTTTGAGATTAACTAAAGCTGATTATAACCCTCTATCGAGAATCTCCACCGTTACCGTCATCCGAAGTGAATGGAAGAACAAAACGTTACATATGGCAAATACATCACCGCCATTGGAGCAGCAAATATCGATACCGCAGCATCCCAAGCGTGGCTACATAAAGGAGACATCTGCCCTGAAACGGAGGGGTTTATTGCTGCCATCCAAGACCAGGTGATAGCCACGCGTGCATACAGATGGAGAATCCTTAAAGAAGCTGTGCCCAATGTGAGATGCCGCACATTCGGCATCTCACATTGCTAGTACCCAAACAATACCTGGAACGACATAATTGCGTGGCGAAAGTAATACACCTCCATCTCCGAAAACAATACCTACACCTGAACGAACTCCTATTATGACTACGAACCATCAATTGTATGCGAAGATCAGTATATTAAAATATACTGGAACAGGAAAATAATAACGGATAGACCTGTTCCAAACAACATCCCAGATCTGGTTCTAGTCCTAAAACAAGAACAGAAGGCCTGTATAATCGATATTGCTATCGCCTCACCGGCCAATATCCCCAAAAGACATGCAGGAAAGATTAGCAAATATTTAGCACTAGCGGAGGAGATCAAAGGCATGTGGAACCTTCGAGAGGTGATCGTCATTCCCATCGTTGTTGGAGCCACAGGGGAAATCCCGACAAAGTTACTTGAAGGTCTTACCACATTACAACTGAGCAGACAGCTATACTTACCTATCCAGAAACCCGTGCTGCTGCGCGCAACCAGTATAGTACGAAGAACACTAGGTGCCACGTGAACGAGGTCCAATTCATGATCTTATCTTAGGACCGATGTGACTCAGGATGCTAAACCAGGAGAATGAAACCTGTGAAATGTTTAGTGACTACAAATTACAAACGGATAATTAACAAAAAACAATACAACATCTTAGAAAAGAAGCTTAAAGTAAGCTTAGAGGGAAAAAAACACAATAATTGCAGTTGTAAGTAGTGCACACGCACTACATCGGATCAGAAAGACATAGATAATGTTTTTTTAAAGATTACTGGCGAATGATGGCGGACTTAACCTCATCAGAAAAGCCGAAAAACCCTTGGATCTCACATTCACACTAGGAACGTCAGTACTGAATAATATTTTGCGGTGGAGATATGTGAGTTGCTCGAAGTGGATGACCTTGTAATAGAATATAGTGGCGAAAAAATTTGCTCTAGTCGTCATATCAAGATTAGTGTGTGAGATATGTGTTCAAAGCGCCGAATCCCGTATATAAATCTCAGGCATGCATTTTGCACTCGATGTATGCGCAATCTGTCAACCGCTCCCAAAAATGGGTAGTACCTATATATTAATACACAAATTGAAGTAGAGCAGGACAACAGACTGGTGCAATAGTACTCTTACATCTCGATACAAGCACTCCCTTCTGCCATAGCAAAGTTTCAGTTTGTAATAAGCCGATCGAATCAATTGAGAGACATGCTTCTTGAACCGAAGTTGCGTATCAAGGTAAAGTCCCAAATTGCGCCAACACTCAAAAATGGACAGCCGAATATTATTCAGAAGGGCGTCAGCCCTAGACAAGGCTCTGTCAAATACCATCACCGACGACTTACCAGGATTTATAGACAAAGAATGATGAGAGGACACGAGAGGGATAGATTGTAAGTCAGCATTAATACTCTGCAGTACCTTGTGTGCATCAGAAACAGCAAAAGAGTGATACAACTGGGTGTCATCAGCATATAGATGGTAGGATAAGTGCTTCAGACATTTTATGATATTGGACGAGTAAGTAAGTAACACACTTTCGTGGGAACGCACAGTTTCATCAAAAGGGGAAGTTTTATTTTCTTGTTTCGTTTAATTTGCCCAAATATTTAACGTAACTTTCATCCACAATGTGTGCTGAGATGTCTTCTAACCATACGAACTAAAAAATTGAGGAAGAGTTTAATTATGTTCGCAAATTTTAAGTTTGAGTAAAAGTAAGTACTGAACTTCGAAAAAAACAAAAAAGAACACAATATTTCGAAGACGGGTGACTTTTGGATAAGGCAAATTGGGTTATATATATTGCAAATGATCTCTACTAACACGCTGTAAAGTATAACCGTTTCATTACCAAACACCCTGTATATAACAACCATTGTAAACCAATTACTAGTTAACCTCTTTTCCAGGTTCAAATTGAGTATAATCGAATTGTGTTTAAATTCACCTAAAGGTGGAAAAATATCTTAAAAATAAATAAGTACCTAAAGGTCAGAAAAATACAGATATTAGTAATTAATAATTTACAATTACAAAGTATAGAAATAACCTCTGAGAATTCTTTCGCTAAAAGTTATCGCGACACTGAGAGCTGAATGCTTTTTTTGACTCTGGCGTACCACTTGGATCGTCTAGAAAAAAAATGGGGTAGTGGGGGAATGGTAAGAGAAGATTTACAAAAAATTATTGCAATATAAAATCTAGAAAAAAAACAATTGATCACGTGATCGACGGAAACAGAATTTTTTTCTCTGATAGTGTCCAAAAAAATCTTTTCTTTTTTTGTACGCTCCGATAGGACAACCCAATCGTGAAATAAAAATGATCAAAACAATTTTGGTTTTGATTTTTTTACTCGAATACCGTTCTATATTCGTAACTGGAAAGTTGACTGTAGGCGACTTTTAGGGGGTCAAATATATGCTCTAATTTTCAGCCAAAAAATCTCCGGCTACGGCCTTTCGTCGTAATTTCCAAAAAATTGTAAATAATGTGGAACACATTTCGTTTAAATTTAATTTTTTTAGTTTAAGCCTACATTTTCTACCAGAAAGAAAGCTGACGTCAAGCAAGTAACTGGCAATCAAAGAATATGTACTATTTAAAATAATAGAAATGAAACCACTCTGCAAAATACTAGCATTTTGTTACATACTGGGTACCATAAATTTTATCGTTATTGCCACGGACATACTTACATATCTAATATTACATAATAATCACATAAATTTTTCCCATTAAATTAAAACATTTCTTGTCACTGAAATAGTTGAATTTTAGAGATAATACCTTCGTCGTGAACCATTTTTACAGATGTTTTGAGCTACAAGTGTTGTCCTTTAGTATACGCTAAGTTGGATACGTGCCAATTAGATGCCTAACAGTTTGGAATGCCATTTTCTCATTGTAGCGCATTAATCATTTTCACCTATTATGTTTGGTCGGTTAAGATTCGAAGAATAAAAATAATTGTGCTGTAACTAAAATAGATAATACACAATTCGATTGCCAAGCGCTTTCGTCAAACACTCTTTACTAAATATTATGAGGAAAATTTGAATTATGTTTAACCTTTATTTACAGTTTATATATTTAGTTAGAAGAAATGCGTATACCTATGATTTTTACAAATCTATCTACCTTGCTTGTATGCACGAGTGTCAATGCTGTCGTTATAATTTTATTCGTAAGTTGCTATTTCAGATAATAATAGTTCAGAACTTGTTTCATTCGCTCATTGTATTTTGATGCAGTGATCAGTGTTTTGCTGAAATTATTAATATATGCAACATCAATTTTCGAAAAACAAAAAATAAGATAAGACATTTAATAAAGACAATCACGACTATGCTCTCAACTTAATCTAGCAGCTTTCACCTTCTAAAACTAATTTAACTGGTACCTAGATCTTGATACAGCTATATTAATGATGAGATCCTCTTATTTCAATTTTTCATAAATTGTTGCAGTTTTAGTATACCTTTGTAAAATTCTAATTACAATGTTGAGTTTATTACTAGCAGACGTCTATCGAATTCCTTACATTCTTGGAGTACTTACTATCGTTTTACAAAGCCTTATAATCGGTGTCTTCCTTTTATATACTACCTGGCATAACTTCTCATCTTTACGCTCCGTTACTCAGCTTGTATAATAGCTTTATTTCTACGTTGCTACTTGTTAATTAGTCTTACAGATTTTGTTTTCAATAAAAATCGATATACAGATAAAAATATACAGTCAGATTTAATTGCTTTTATCATCATTCTAATATTCTCTCGTTACCATTCTTTGGAGAATTAGATCAATAGATGTTTCAAAACATAATAAAATGTCTAGCAGAATCTCTGTGTTCATACACCGTAGATTCGAAAAAAACTGAGCTAAAAATCAAAATTTTTGATCTTTTAAATGTACTGTTCTGCCTTGATAATAATACACTGCTGCAAATAACTGACGAGCCCACCCTGTATAATCAGAACGCGTGAAGATACATCCATAAAACTGGGGAGCATCAAAGTTTCTTACAGACAAGTCTATACAGCGAGTTTCCACATTTCTATCACAGCATTGAACTGCTCCGATAGCTGGAACATGCCCTCGCCGTTGAGACCAAAGCGGGTGGGAGAAACTGATCCTTCTTAGCGTGGTGTGAAGGTCCAGTGTGAAGTTGTATTCGCTGCATAATGGCGAATCGATCGCGCTACTTGGGCGAGTTTGAGCGAGGGATCATTGTAGGGCGAGTGTATCCTTCCGTGAGATGGCGCACCCTCTCGAGCGGCAGTTATCAGCCGTGCAACGGGCATGACGAGAATGGACTGAGGTAGAACGTACGCGCTCTCAGCCACGAGCGGGACGGTCCCGCGCGACCACAGCACGTGAGGATTGCGCCCCTCCTCTCAGTGCTGTAACTTCGCGGACGTCATCCTTAAGGCAACCTGGAGCCGTTTAGCCAGCAGAATGCCGCCGCACACGCTATCACTGGGTAATAACCAATTATTAATTTTTTCATTAAAATTGTATCCCGTTTGCACCTGCAGTTTGTAACAAGTTTGCGCGTTAGACAGTATACTGTTGCCATGTGCAGATGTTTGCAGATTTGTTTATAACATTTGCCGCTTAAATAAACGAGTGAGACTGCGTTGTGCTAGCTCGCCATTTTTGAATAAGGCATTTCCTTCCTGATATTCGAGCTCATAACATCTAGGTAAGGTTATCATATTTATTTAAAAATTCTAACTTTAATCTCAGGCAATCTAATTAATTATTAAACATCTATTATCTTTAATGGTATCTGTATTTAAAAACTAATATTTTACATTTTATTTACATAGTATTTCATTAGCACATGGTAACATTATATTTCGACTTTTAGGCTCTAAAGTTTTAATTGCTAGATGCAAGATATGATACCTATTAAGCCTTCGGTTCACATTTTCTGGGCACATGAGAATTACCAGCTCCGCACATAAATTTATACCGTGCTAATGATGTAAACCTTAAAAGACTAGCCACTTTCTTCCGAACTACTTGAGTTGTCCATGGTATTGGATTAATATAGCAAACCGATTTGGCTGTTTCCATTAGTTAACTGCACAAAGCAATAATCACCTAGTTTAGGGTGAAGGATTATCTCAACCTTCATCGTATTGGTAATGGCTGATTTTACTGGCATCCAAACAGATGGCCGTGTCATTATTTCCCCTGGATCTACCGAGGAGTGATCGTATGTGAGTCGACAGCGAAATATATTTAATTAATAATTTAACATCTTTATTAATATCTTAATTCTTACTAGAATTTCAATAATTTGTCACTATTTATTAATATATCTGCTACGGCAGGCACTTTCCTATATTCGACGAATTTATGTAAACTCAATTACAGCTGTGAGTGGGTACTTTAACCTAAAATAAGTAAGGTTATTTCATATTTTCAATATTGTAGCTATTCCACTTAAAATACTTACCAAAATTCAAATCTATTGTAACAGTGATTGTCATTCTTATCACTTCTTGTGTTTAATATATTTCACTGCTTCCGATTGTTCCGATTATTTGACATATAAATTTGCCATTAAATCAGCTGATCTGTCACGTTCAGCCAATGTTAGCGCAGCTATTGCATATCTACATTCAGCCAACGGTAAACACCCAAATTGCAACAATCTTTTTGTCATTAAATTGTTATTGTGATTTTAACATGGAGGTTTTATTTTAATTATTGTTACTAACCCTGACCACCTTGCCGTTTGGTCTCGGCTGGCGCCCACACATACAGTTTAACATCACAAAAAAACCCACGGCCCACGCCCCGGTTCATGAGCACTGGTCAACCACATTACGCGTTTGCTTCGGCATTCATATTTAAGTCAACTATTCGTCGCAAGTTGAGTAATTATTCCATAGCAACATATGAAACATTTTTTCAACTTTTCAATCCGGAACAATTACTATAACTATTACTATACGAAGTCATATTGAACCAAACCTCGTCGGTGGTGGTATTTTTCAGCCAAATTTCATTTAAGCAAATGATCTGCGAAAGTAAGTAATTACTAATCACTTTACTAAAAAAGAAGGAGTAATTTCAATGAAGGGTGTTTATCTCTAGATAGTTGGGATATAGGTCAGTCAGCATAGCTTAAAACTACTTCAAATACTGTAATAATACAAAAGACAAAACTATTCAAATAATATGTGCCCACAGCGAATGAAAGAGAACGTATCAAGATATCAAACTGACCAAGAAGATCTAGCTAATTAGGCAGGAGGATCCTAGTGAAAGATTAAAAGAGAACAAATAAATATCTCATTAAAACTGCAGCAATAAAGCCAGTCCTATAGTGCGTCTCAACCTCCGTATACAGTATGGGATGTAATAGCAAGTATGCTTCTCTTACTATCCTTAATTATTTGTCATTAACACTATCCTTCCGTCTAGTTGCTATGCTGCAAATTATTTACTATTGCTATATGCTGGTGTCAGGCAATAAATAGTATGCATCTAAATTCTGACTATTACGAGTAAATTATTTTCAATAGTCAGATTCACGGTATTGTTAGTTTACATTAATTTTGTTGATGTTGTATAAATCACTCTTCCTATACCTTTAATTACAGTTTTCATAGCATTAATGGAGCCTATATGAATAAAACGATGTAAGAGAGAAAAGAATAGCAAAAATAGTAAGGAGAAGTATGTATATGATTGCAAATGTTTTCAATTATTTCAATAAATCTATGAATATGAGTGCAGCCGGTCAAGAAGCAAGTAAGGCCTTGAGTTGCTCACAGAAGTCCAAAACAATCTAAAAAAGGAAAAGCATACGATACACATGACCAACCCTTGCAAGCACATATTCGACATAAAGTGCATGGTTTTTTATACAAAATATACCACCTACATACATTTAATTCAGTTCTTACTGTTGTCAATGCTGATGATGATCTTCTTGACATTAGTCGAGCAACTTTCCATAGAATGTGACATGATATTGGTTTAGAATTAAAAAAAAAGTAGGATGGAAAAGCATACTCATCGAACGAGATAATATTATTCGGTGGAGGCATAAATACTTACTAGAGGTCAAGAAAGTTAGAGAAGAAGGTACAACTTACTTCTTGCTATTGACATGTAAAAAAAATATTGAAAAGGAAATGTGGATAGTGGATAGTTTGCAAGATGACATTGAAAAATTTATTATTCCAGCAATTTTTGCAACTGTTATTGGTTAAGGATTATATCGTTTTTTAATTTAATAAATTGTATTAAATCCCTATAAATAAACGTTCCAAAATATAAATAACATTAATAATGCCGAAAAATAACTAAAATTATGCACTTTTTCACTAATTCTTAAATAAATAATTATACGTGTAAGATGTTTTCGACTGCAAACATGGGTGCATGAATACACCACATAGATACCTGGTGTGTGATTTTCATAATGCAATTTAGAATACGATATTTTTTACTAAGAACTTCGCTTTTACTCGACGGCTACACTAAGTCATAGAAACAAGCAGCTATATAGGTACCTACATATACCATTGAAAACGTTTAATGCTAACCAGGTTGAAACCATCACATCAGATCGAAAGAAGAAGAAGAAAAGAAACAAAAAAGACAATAAACAGCATTGGCAAGATACATTACATGACATTGTCTTCGCAAATGGGACTAGGAAGATGCTACCGTATCTCGAATTCAACCTCGGTACGAAGAAATTCAGGCATTCAAGTAAGAAGGAGCAGTCGATATTGTTCTGAACTAATTTAGATAGAAATTTCTTATAGATTTCCTCCCCCTTCGCCTAACGGCAACATACCATGTTTCGACAGCAATTCGTCCTGAGGAAAATAATGAATTGGACGGGTATGTATTGTGGCAACACATTGACAAGTTACAGGGAGTTGTAACTCAATAGAATAAACGATTGAAACGCAACGGATGACCCTATATACAACCTAAAAGTACAGTTTTCGGGATCTCCTTCGCTGTTGGATACCTATGTATAAGAACAGAAAAATGGGATTAGTATTCGGGTGATTTTAAATCAGATCACATCGATCGGAGTGTTTCCGTTGTTTGGTGGGCCCCGTTGATTTCTGCGCGATTGCGCTACTCATCGCCGGATTGTTGCTGCGGTTGAGTTTCTTCAACAACTCGTTCAGGACGACCAGTGATGTCCAATATGGGAAGCGAAATACTAATCGCAGGACGCGATTTTGTGTTCCACTAGGCGCAGGATGTGGGATGGGACTGCCGTGGACCAGGCTGGAGTGGCATAGGATAGGATGAGTGGGATGTGTGTCTTGTACAGCATCGCGCCGACTTTGGGATCTAATTTGTGGTTGCTTAGGATGGGATATAGCTTGTGAATCCGGCCGACGGCTCTGTTCCTAGCTCTACCTAGATGCTCGGCGAATGTTGCCTTACTGCACTCGCTTGCGTTTTCCTGATCATCAGACCACACGAGCTGAAGAAGCCCTCGATTCGATCCAGTTGCGCCTGAGCGAGCTGAGCAGCAATCTTCGGGCTCTTTGAGGTTGCCACTATAGCGGTATCATCCGCGTATATGGCGTTGAGTTTGATACGTATATATGTACTTAGGCCTAATAAGTTCGTAGACACGGCAAGTAGGCAACCCTTGCCGAAGCTTGCTCTCTTTCACACCCTAAATGTACATGCGAGGAGGTTGGAGAAGGATAGCAATAGCTTCGGCAAGGGTTGCCTACCTGCCGTGTCCACAAACTTATTAGGCCTTATATACGTCACACGGATCTTCACAAGGATTTCCACCATGTGGGTACTGTAATAAACAAGTTTGCCATTCAAACTGCGGGAGTCCACCAGAGTTATACCAATTGCATATATGTATATAGTAATTGCGTCATATTTAAAGTTATTTTTTGCTCAACTGTCTATATAATATATGTATATAGATAATGTAAATGTTACCAATTACTTTTCGCGCAGCTCGGAGCTTAATAAACAGCTGAAAACCGAACGATCTAACTTCTGGATAATGCAGATGTAATACATCAATTTAAGCGTATCAAATCGTTTGAGTTAATCCAATAAGTAACAAGACAATAGTTAATAGTTGAAAGTAAATGAAAATTTGTTATATGAACCTAAGTTAATACGGCGTTCTTTGTCATTAATAACCGTTCTCCGCTAAAACAAAAGAATATTAGCTATCCTTTGTAAACCTCAAAACTATTATATTGGTAACCTTTAATATATGACTCAAACCTTGCTTATGTGCCAATAGCTGACGCTGATCTCCTCTGAAAGAATATTAAATGAAATAGCACTTTATACAAAATTTAAAACAATGCTCAATCTTTCATCGATTGTCTGTACATATCTGAATAACAGAGCAACTGGAATGAAGAAATTACCTTCATTCAATTTAGTACTTGTTACTTTAATCGCACAATCGTCATTTGTGCTAGCAGCTAATTGCCGGTGACGCCCTCTAGTGCCTTTTCAATTATCATGTAATTGCAACTGCCACAACATTTGAATATGCAAATTCGTTCGTCGGTACCAACAACGTTGTCGACTGCCACCACTTTTTAGAGTTTTTATCTCTTTTTTTGCTATAAAACCCCGTTTCACTTAATATCTGAATGGTCACGAACACTTACTTTGAACGAGCTTTCAAGCGCATACCGCAGTCGTCATTAGCAATTAGAGATCTTGTCTCTTCGTCAAAGAGCTAATAGCAGACGCCTGTTGAAATATTGCTGCGCATAGTGCGCAAATTTATACAGAGAATACAAATAATCAATACGTTAACTTATATCAAACGTACTCTTAATAATGCTGCGGTACGACATACGGTAACTAATCGTGACATACTACCATACTAGGTTTAATTAATCGTTATTGATTCGTTCAGTACCCCGTAGACTAAATCACGTTACACTGATTGTAACTCTTTCATAAAACAATTGCTGTCGACTACAAAAAAACATACTGCGGATTCAACAATTTAGATGAATATATGTAAGTCTCGTTGGGGCAGGTTACTTAAAATGTGCGCCAACATTTAAAAACAGTACTATGTAAAAATTGGTAATTTTACATATTATAGGTAAATTCCCAAATTATACTTAAATATGAAAATGTCTAATGCGACTTGTCCGCAGACTGATGAAAATATTATTATAGAATATACGTATAATACATAAACTTTAATAATAATACTTTTGTTTGTGTTGTTCGTGAATGATTTATTGATGTCTCTGTCCTGTCCAGTATTAGCTTATGCGGACGACGTAAAAATGTACTCTCCCATTAGAAACCTAGATGATGTGGGTCATCTTCAACATAATTTAAACTGCATTTCCATCTGGTGCTTCTTAAATAAATTGAGGTTAAATGTTAGTAAGTGTGTTTTTGTTAGCTTTACGAGGAAAATTAATTACGTCAACTCATTGTACACAATACGTGATACCTATCTTGAGAAGGTACCGTGTCAACCTTCTCAAGATAGGTATCACGTATTGTGTACAATGAGTTGACGTAATTAATTTTCCTAGAGAGGATCTAGGAGTTTTGTTTGATTCCCGGTTGAGTTTTGCGGAACACATTGCAGATTTATGCACTGCTGCTTCAAGGACTTGCGATCCTGTGATCCTTGCTGTCCTGCGATCGTGCAAATTTTTTAATGATGTGTACCTTTTTAAAACTCTATACTTCAGCTTCGTTGTAAGTAAATTAGAATACGCATCTATGGTTTGGTCGCCACATTATATCCACCTCCAGCTGAGCATTGAAAAAGTCCAACGCCGTTTCCTGAAGTACCTGTCCTTTAAAATGGACAACCAGTATCCTGCAAGAGGTATCGACTATGAATCCCTGTTGGAAAGGCATAACGTACGATCGTTGGAACATCGTCGGAGGGTGTCTGGAGCAAGATTTGTTTGGAAGACTATTCGCGGTAGTATTGATTCTCCAGATTTACTTTCCTCTATTGATTTCCTTGTACCACGTTTATCCTCTCGCTCCTCGTTTACCTTCTCATTACCCTGTCCTCGCACAAATTTATTATTAAAGTCTCCCTTAGTCACAATGTGTCGTAATGCCGACTTGTTGTTCAATGATATATTTTTTGATTCTGTGGATTTACGATATTAGTTCTTTGGTTTTCTTTTCTTTGAATATATATATATATATTTCTTTTTGTGTTACTTTTATACTTTTTATATGTACATATGTATGTATGTACTTTAGTTTGCCCTGTAAAAGGTTTTGCCGTTGGACAATAAATCATTATTATCATTATTATTATTATTATTATTATTATTATTATTATTATTATAAACAGTTATGTATGTACCTACGTATTTCGGTAACTAACTTGCCATCTGCAGTAGTAAACCTACATTTACTATTCAAATATTTTCTGGGTGACGTTGCAAATGCAGAAGTGACCTTATTTATCTGCCAGTAGTACAATTCCAAATAACCACATGTACAAAGAAACATCTAATACCAAATCTACTATCGTCAAAAGAAAGATAGATTAATTATACATCACAAGTATACAAGTATCAATTATCAATAAATCAATTATACATGCCATGTTAATCGCATATCTTGATAGCTTCGAAGTGTTTCAGATCTAATTGTAAAACTATCTCCTTTACATCATCACAATGTTCGTAGTAGTAAAATGCAGCCTCCAATCATGTTCCTCAACGCGTTGTAATCGGCTGTGGTGGTTCAGGCACTTTGGGACACAGCTCATGCAATGCTTTTGTACGTTCTGAGAACTTTAGAAGCACTGCCTTCGTATGAGCTAATAAAGCACTTATTCGTGGATAACATTTCAATATCAATTGCCCCACACGCGGCACACCATGGATCTTACACTTTGTAATAAGTTGCCACAGTGTTCTTTAGGAAATCGGCATAAGGGAAGTACGTATGTTTGCGGCACTATCATTCATAAACATTAAAAGTTGGTTTTTGGAAACTTGAAATTTTTTCAATACGCTCAACACACTCAAAATTTTATTGCTATACCTTGTTTTTTAATAAGGGGAGTGAATTGCCGGTCATGTTTACACTGCCAAAATTTGATATTTTAGCGACGCCATATTGTAGACACCGCTGATTCAGTAAATACATATTTCGTTAGATATTTTTCTATTAAATTTTTGTGTGTCTACTGCATTTAAACAAGAAAATTTGTTTTTTTTAAGTATTTGCTTGTAAAAATGGATCCACAGCCTAATACAAGTGGACTATCAACATCGCCTCCAAGGAAACGTGCTACTTTCTGGTGTGGACATTTGTACAGGAAAAGCAAATTATACTGAACATATACAAGAAAATAGTAATCATACAACAGAGAAAACACAGATAACACTGCAAATTTCAAACAGTTTAGGTAACATACTGTAACTATATCTTTATTTAACTTTGTGTACATATATTTTAATTTAGGGCTTAGGTCCTCACATATACTTCTTGCACTGGTAGATTGTTCTTGGATTATTCACAGGTTCCTCACCTTCCCCTTCTTGGACTGCGAAATTCTTCTTTTATTGTTTACGGGTTTTTTTTTAACTGAAGTCTCTTATCACTATATTTTTTTCAACCCTCCTGACACTTGACTTTTCTCTTTCCTTTTTTTTAATTTCTCATGACAACCCATTTTTTTTTAAATTTATGAAATTTCAGGCTGACAACGTCCAAATGTCATTATCTTTTTAATCCAGCACAATACATACATAAATATTCATAATTACGTATATTTATATTTAACAATAATAATAGGTATTTCAAGAACAAGTGTTTACCATATTATTGGTGAATATAAAGCCAGAGGGCTAACAACGTGTGATGTGTAGGTGTTAATGTTACAATATGCAGACAAGCATGCAAATTTATGCAAATGTTTTTGAGGAATGATTCAATAATATTTTGAAGAACTTATCTGATAATAGTGTTATTGTAGTGGATAATCTTACCATAGCAGAAAAAGGGAAAAAATACCACCAACTTTAACACAAAAGCGAAAATGCAAGAATGGTTACTTCAAAAGCAAATACCGTTTGATCCGTCCATGGTGCGATTAGAGTTGTTGGAAATAATAAATCATCACAAAGAAGGTTACAATGTATACGCACGGGACGAAATGGCAAAGCAAAGTAATAAAATTGTACTTACCATTGTGAATTGAATCTTATTGAATTAGTTTAGGCACAAATAAAAAATGAAGTAGCTGCAAAAAATATGAGGTTCAAATCAGCTGAAGTGAATGTGTAGACCATGTGATTAAAGATGAAAGCAAAATATGCAAATTAGATGGCTTGATAGATGATGTGGTGAAGCCATTTATTATTTCGTTGAAATGATGACACAGGCGACAGTGATATGGACCATGATAGTGATTCTGTTGAAGAACTGTAGAATTATGTATTTAAAATGTAATATGTAGCGCCCTTAGCTACCAACAAAACACAAACTACCCGTTAGTTCCAGTACTCCCCGTACTACCCTTTGCGTAGGCGCCACCAGTGCTATGCGGCCGCGCCCGCATCGCTTACCCCACTCCACCCACTACGCAGGAGAGGGAAGAAAGGGCCTGCGGCTACGCCAGGACCGTATAAAAAAGGGGGTACGCACCCCAGGAAAGGCAGAGTTGTTCAACTCTTCCGACTCTTCTCTTGGAATCTCCAGAGGACTTAGCGGAATACCCTGCAACCCCGAGTCTAAGCCGGATCAGCTGCTTAAGACACCGTCCCGACGCTGTCACCGTCTAAGCCGGATCAGCCGCTTAAGACACCGTCCCGACGCTTTCACTGTCTAAGCCGGATCAGCCGCTTAAGACGCCGTCCCGACGCTTTCACGGTCTAAGCCGGAGCAGCCGCTTAAGACGCCGTCCCGTCGCTTGCCACCGTCTAAGCCGGACCAGCCGCTTAAGACGCCCTCCGTCGCCCAAGACGAAGCCGCCGCCTACAACGACGCCCAGACGCTACCGCCAGTTCGCCTCTTCTGGATGCCGCTCCCAGAGGCCAACCTCGACCGTCTGACCCATGTCATATTATATTATATAACTCTGTACATCTACCTTCATATTTATAACATAGTTGCCAGTACCGCAATAAAACCATTACTTTGTGAGTTGTATCTCCTATCTTGTCGTGTGTGGACCAACCACTAACTCCGAGGAACCTCACGTAGAAACAAATTTTATGTAACTACACTCCCGCGCATCGAACCACCGAGCTAGTCGTGCAGTCACAAATATCGTTATTGTAGTTTGATGGACCAGCAAGTGCTTCTTTCTATTGTAATTTATAATAACTAGTATGTAACATCAATTTTAAATTTCTGAAATACAAATTTTGTTTGTTATACAGTGTGTCCATTTAAGACCGCGGTCTTTGATTGTAGCTATATCGTTAACTCAATAGAAATTCTGATTGACGGTATGTTAATGAGGATAAAAGAACCACATTTTAAAATTAATTTGACTTATAAAGGCTGTCCCAAAAAACCGTACAAGGTAATTATCATGTTTTTTTAAATTGAATGACCTACTTATTTCTATTGAACTGAGTGTACTTTCAGACTGTTCTGTTTACCCATAAAATAATTTTGCTTTAAAATGCGAAGTAATTCTTTTCTGAAAATCATTCTCGGTAAGTGCTTGATGCAGTTGCATATGGTAGGGATGGAACTTATTGCACTGAAGACACTTTCCAACGAATGATTTCTTTAATGCTAGATCTTTACTTAATTCTCTTAAGCTAATTTGTGGATTTTCTACCACCGCAAGACAGACCGCCAGTTGATTTTCTTCATTTAGAACTCTTTTTGTTCTGCCTTTTTTCTCGTATGCCACGCTTCCAGTACGATCAAATCTTTCCTTTAGTGCCTGCAGTATTCCTTCATCGGGATGTCTACTGTTCGGATACTTTTCCGCATACACTCGTGAAGCCAAAACATTCACCAATAACGTAGATCATGTTTACTAATTCTTGACGAGAGTATTTCATTGTGGTTTACAAACTGCAATATTATTTACTAGTGTGTAGCTACTCGATGTTTACTTAGCCAACGTCAGAATTCACACTCGTCTACTTAATTGAAACCATGACAACAAATCAAACACGCGTAGTAATTACCCTTTTTCTTATTTGTGACACTTCAATTGCAATTAACAAAAAATTGTGAAAGACAAAAGTGTTTATGTTGTTTTACGATAATGAAGGGTTTTAGAAAACAATTTTGTTTAACTTACGGCAAGAGTAAAATAACTCCCACTAATTATTATAAACAATGCGTGAAAAACATGGATAATTATTTATTTAATTGGAATTTAAAGAAAATAGTAAAAGATGAAAGTGGAAATATTGGTATCATTTTAAAGGTAAATAAATACTCTATCGATACATACTACTAGATAGATGGCATTCCATTTAAGAAAATGGCATAAAATAGAATTGAAGATATTGATATGCAAATAATATTTTTGGACACCCTGTATAATAAACACATAACATTCCACTCTTAGAAAATAAAATGATGCCAGTTTAGACGTTTCTCAAAATTTCATTGAAAATAAATGAAAAATGACGGGGGAATTAAAGTTTAACTAAAGTAGTGATTTCGGCAAAAAATATATAAAAAAATCAATAACCTGGTAACGTCGCATTTTAAAGCAAAATTATTTTAGGGGTAAACAAAGCATCTGAAAGTACACTCAGTTCAATAGAAAAAAGTAGGTCATTCAATTTAAAAAAAAATGATAATTACGTTGTACGGTTTTTTGGGACACCCTTTATAAGTCAAATTAATTTTAAAATGTGGTCCTTTTATCCTCATTAACATACCGTCAATCAGAATTTCTATTGAGTTAACGATATAGCCACAATCAAAGACCGCGGTCTTAAATGGACACCCTGTATATTTGATGTACTACAAATATGTATAATGCAAATAATAAAATACATATTAAAATTATTGTGTACTTTTTTTTTATAAGTGTGTTGTATTTTTATATTACATAGAATATGGTGTGTAAATAATAAATCATTTAAATTTGCCGTCAAATTACCTGTTACGTTAATTTACGTAATGTGAGGCGCACAATTTTTATACACAATTCTACTTTAATTCCTCTTTCAACATTATCACTGGCAGATAGCATAACGTTTCTTACCGATGTCCAACTTGGTAATGTATAATCCGAATATTTGCTGGATTACATAGAATAAAAGAAACATCTACAGATATCAAATGTTAATTACGACACCTCGATGCAGACGACTACTTTGTCAAAGCCATACTTAATATTTACTACCAAAGAAATATTTACTTACCAAAATAATATTCTAATAAGGAATTTATAAAACACATCTTAGAAGCGGAGAAATTGTTTTTTAAGGTTGCTTTTTTTCGAGTAGTAGCTAACCATATTTCGCAAGGCAAGTTTGCTTTTCCTTAGCTAAATACATATTTGACCATTGTGTTAAGTTTACCATTATTAGGTAATAAATCAGTATCATCGGTGTGTCCGAATTGCAAAGAAACAATTGTGCAGCAAGTTCGAGACAAAATTTATTAACAAAATAATAAATAAATAATACTAATAATACTAATAATAATAATAATAATAATAATAATAATAATAATAATAATAATAATAATCCTACATAAACTAAATAATTCAAATATTCACTTTGTTTCTTAGAAATAAAACAACAAAGCCCTAAGAAAAGAATCGCATCCACCCTATCTACCATATTTCGCGCAGGATCTGGCCTGGCCAAAACTGACAGGGGCCACAGGGGACAAGATACCGAAAACTTACCCACACCAATACAGTTTACATGCAGGTAGGAACTCTGCAACAGTTGATTTAAAAACGCGCATTAATATGAACACATATCTTTTGAAACCCTTTCACTTTAATCTACGAGAAAAGTCAGTGCATTAAGAATCAAGAAGCAAATCAATAAATAGAGAGAAAAGTGTGAAAATATTACCATTACATATAATATGTATGTCAATTGTCACTAAAATGTGTTAGTATGGGGATATACACCGTGTGCCAAAATGAATGAAGACTGGCTGAACTTCCCGCCGATTTTTAGTTTCTTAAATTTTGCTAACCTTCTGTAAATTCATAGGCATAAGTTACAGTGATTAAAAAAATATCCTTGGATAAAGGCATGTTGTCTGCAAAAAAACACATACAATTCCAATATATATAATAACCTCTTACACTACTTAACAGTGTGTTTTGAAAAGACACAATATGTTCAGCAATAGTTTCAACAGCACGAAACACATTCAAACACGAGCCATCTATGAAATACTATTTAATACTTTTGAATAGGCTTTGCAGTCATTGTGACCAACCCAAAATAACAAATTTGAAGTAGAAAACTCAAACTGTCTTCAATCTTATTGACTCAGTCTGTATATCTAAAACCAAGATCTTTATTCGCAATCTATAAATAGAATCTGTTATTCGACGTAGCAAAGAGATTTTTCCAAACGCTATAAATCCATCTCGTCATACAACCATAAACCGTTCCATTAACGGCGATAAAAACAAAAGCAGCGCGGGTAATGTTTCCACATTGCTCACAATTTACATTTAGAGTGCATCGTTGTGTAATATTTATTGCCCCAATTACATTCCCCTGTTAAAGAGGTAAATTAATTATCCTTACATTTAGAACAGTACCGGAGTTCGCGCTATAAATGTCCTAAGTGTACTGGAAATTTGTTTGTTGGAAGTAAGATACTTTACTCCTTTATTAGTTACACTAATTTACGTCAAACTCGATATTCTATCGCGAAATTGTGAGGAAAGCCAAAATAACGTGGTCGTTGCAATAATAAGCTAATTATGCGGTAAGTAATATTTAATTCCTAATCTACAACTTTAGATTCGCTTTTGTAAACTTTATATATTTTCAGTGCTGTAAAGTAGAACTACCGAAAATTCCAAAAAGTTTAAGTTTCGAACTTTTGTAAATACTTTTGTTTATATCGTGTTTCTGAAATAAATTTTTCACTTTTTCTTTTTTTTATTTTTAATAGTAGCAATGAATTTTTCTAGACGCTGCTTGTTTAAACCGTTAATGATCTATTAATCGTTCAAAACTGACCTACAGTTACTGTATATTATGTTTTGCAATGGTTCTTAACTTACTTCGCTTTAAAAACCAGCTTAATTATAATCACTTTTCACATTACTTCCGAGATGTTGGTTTGGAGATAGAAGGATTAGTCGTCAAAGGACGTTGCCACGAGTGCCGACAGCAGTTAAGAGTTTTAGTGAATGCTCTTTCCCTGTTTCTAATGGCAAGAAAAGTAGTTGGAGGTATCAAAGAAACGGCTTCCTCCGAGGAATTGCCCCGTCGCTAGTACTCTTTAATATCTACATTAATGACCAACCAATCAGTAAAAATTCAGAAAGCTTCGTTTACGCTGACGAAGTTGAATTGAAACTGGAAAAAGCGCTAGGAAAAGTGGTTGGATTTTACAAATAAAATGCCGAGCATCCAAACTCAACAAAAACCTCAAGTGAATGCTTTTCATCTACACAACAAACAGTCTGGACAAAAAGTCATAACTAGGAACAACATTCTTATAAAGTGAGCCTTCAGTAAGTGGGGAGCTCGACACTCAATACGCCAAGGAAACCCTAGCGAAATAGATTTGGATTGGCGAATATGGTAAACGTTAAATCGCATCAGAATGGAAGTTGCACACGTTAAAACCGATAAAGTCAGATGGAGCTAAATAGCCCAGCAAGAGATCCTCTGCGACTGCGGAGAAATACAGAACATGATACACCTGCCTACCAAAACATATGTTCGCTCGCATGTTCGATTGCTAGAATGGTGAACAGAATGCAATTGATGTCCCTCAATACTGGGCGCATAAATTATAAAAGGTTGATTTGAATACGAAAAAGTAAAGTAAGTAAAATATACTCATTTACTAAATGTAAGACGTTTTAACTTTTGCAGTTGGTGATATTAACACGCATAACACCTATTGGAACGCATCCGGATAATAATAATTAATCGTAATGTAGAACCATTACTATGCGTCGATAAAAGCAGCAACAATGTAGATCAATTGCCAACATCAATTATAGCAACAACTTGTTTTGAATACGTCTGACATACTGTAATAGAGGATGGCGTTTCAAGTTGCAGCAATAAATTCCATATACAAATACTACGTATTATACCACATAGATGTTTGAACAATTTAAAGCTGTATTGGTAACCAGAATGTAGTAATTAATCGAAACCATAGGAATTATTTTTCATTAAATATACAATTTAGTAGTGCAAACAGAATATTTAGTGATTTACTTTGTAGATCTGACTATACATAATATCATCATATTCAACATTGGTATTTATTGTCACTAGCTAAGCACTTAACAAATACACCATTGCTTACTAAGGAATAACAGACTAGCACTATTTATTTAACAGGATCTAATTATTTAACTACTACATTTAACAGTTATTTCCCCGATACGATTTATATTACGCGCCAGATCAATGCTCCTCTCTGATACGAGAAAATCGTCCTTATACATATGTAATATACTGCTAACCACTTTTGTCTAAAATTGGGAATAATCGCATTTTTAGAATGATTTTTTAAAGAGATTAAGTAACATAGTAATACGTGTACACATACTTTTCCAAATAAAAAGTATTTTTGCAACAAAAAGAAAAATATACTTTCTTCGTTTACGCTGAAACGAAGCTTTGAATATGGCCGGCGCTGTGACTTCATAACCTTGTTTACCGTTAGATGCCAAGGTTACGCTTATTTATTTTATACAAAAATCCAGTTGAGTATAGTTTAAATACGGCAAATTATATACGAAAAGTTAATTTTTTATATTACTTGTTAAGCTATAATACAATCAACTTGCAGTGTTACAAATGTTTAGTTATACGTAATTTGCAGACATTATTCAGAATGTTTTATAAATAAAATTCACTGTACTTATTCGTTATTTCAAAAGATAGAGAGAATTCAAAGGATTACCACTTGTTTCTCTTTTTCTAGTTACTGAACCTGTTTAGGAGAAAAAAAAACCTTTGACGACTCTGTACAGAAATATGTTTGTATTACGATAAAAAAATCAGTGGGTATATGAGTCTACATTTGCTTGTGACTTTTGTTTGGAAATACGTCTGTCCAGCGGACCTAACGAATGACACGGTGTTATTTACTCAGCAATTACCAAGACATTAAGATCGTTGTTTTTAATGCAAATCATGCCAGTAAACATAAAATCAACTGTTTTGAGATGTCACAGAAGCACAGATCGATATTCTAATCAGATTATGAAATACATACATACATATGTATATGTAATTAAAGAAAGGCGCTATATGTCATTTTTTACAAATCGTTTGTTATAAGAACCGCTACTTACAGTAGTAAATTACGATATATGTATGTTGTGTAAATATACAAATAACACGAATTTTTATTTGTAAGTGTAATATTATAGCGCATATAACGAGCGACTATAAATGATTGCAAGTTTTCGACTTAAGTTGGCAACACTTCTGCAATTTTATGTTAGCACATCTGATTTTTAAAATTAAATTTGTCATATTTGTCAAAGTAAAAGTCTTACGAATAAAACCACTCAATTTCTTTTTAACAATGTTAATTACTATTGAGTAAAACACATTTATTGTAATGGCTTATTTTCGAAGAGGCTTGCGAAATGATGACGGGAATTGGATATATTCGCTGCAATCAACTTTTGAGCAATTTGTTGGAATGTATCCAGAGGACCAAGTTGATTACTGTAGCTTTACTATACACACTACAAAAATTGTTGAAAGGTTTTTGAACACCGGTAATGTAGCTAAAGGTAAATCTACTGGCCGTCCCACTGTTGCTACACCTGATGTTTTGAATAATGTTAATGAACGTGTTGCAGAAAATCCTTATATTTCAGTACGTCGTTTATCTCAACAAATAGGTAAAGTCCCATTATCAATTATTATTTTTTTTTAACCTTTCTTACATCCTTTCCAGAACTCTCCTATAAATTCACTCGTAAGATCCTAAAAAAGCATTTACATTTACATCCGTATAAATTTACAATTGTTTAGCAACTTCACCCACCTGATTTCGTATTACGAACACAGTTTTGTTACTGGTATAATAACAATCTTCATAATAATATTGACCAGCAAAATATCACTTTTTATTCGGATGAGGCTTGGTTTCATCTGTCCGGTTATGTAAATTCCTAAAACTTCAGAACTTGGTCGGCAGAGAATCCGCAGAACTTAATCCAAGTGCCATTGCATCCAGTTAAAATCGGTGTTTGGGTGGCAATGTCACGACAAAGAATTATTGGTCCGATATTCTTTCAAGCTCTAGCCTAGAGCTTCAATGCTCAACGCTACCAAACCATTATTTTGGAATCATTCATAAATCAATTGGATGACATAGAGTTAACGAGTGGTTATTTTCAGCAAGATTCAGCTACAGCACACACTGCACAAATAACAATTAATTATTTACACCAATTCTTCCCAGACCGTTTGATTAGTGTAGGTTTGTGGCCAAGTAGATCTCCCGATTTGACGCCGATAGATTTCTTTTTGTTCTCTTATTTGAAAAACACAATACACCGGAATCAAATACAGAATTTACAACAGTTACGGAACGTTATTGAGGAGGCAATAGCAAATATAGGACCTGAAATGTTAACCAATGTATTTAACAATTTATCACGACGAGTACAGTGTTGTTTAGCAGTGGAAGGTCGACACGTTGAGCACATTCTTTGAGTAATTTTTGTTTAGTCGTTTAAAATATGCGTTCAAAATACTTGTTTCATGCATCGTTTTCTATAAATCTTCCTTATCATAACGCATCCATATGATACAAATGACAACCTACAAAGTTGTACCTATATACAATCAATAACCAGGCAAGCCAATTTTTCAGTGTTGCCAAAGTTAATATTTGTACTAGACATTTATAGTCACTTGGTATTACTCCTCAACTTCATTACTGCCTGACCACTGTCTACGGGCACTAGATGGCGTTGTTCATAACAATATGATTTCCCAAATTCTATTGTATTAAATAATTAAATCTCTTATTACTTTGTATTAGTACACAGTGGACATTGTCGCCAAACCCAAACAAACATAAACTCTAACTACCTACGAAAGTTAAATGCCAATATAATGTGTAACTACTGATTGACAATAATAGTATATTATGACACTAGTGCATAATCGAGCTTTTAAAGCACGAGTAACGAGTTTAAAGCCACGACGCGAAGCGGAGTAGCTTTAACGATACGAGTGCTTTAAAAGCTAATTATGCACTGTGTCATACGATATTTTTTAGTATAAATGCAACAATTTTAACTAGAAGAAATTAAATCAATAATTTCAATACATTTTATCGAGTGAGATGTGTCTCTATATTATGTCATTTGACATTTCACTTAATTATTAAACATCATTGTTGTATTAATAATGATGCATGCATACTAAAAACATTATTATTATAAGATATTTGTGTAAAACCTCAAAACAAACCTTTAATACTGCCTTCTCAATAATAAAACAGTTTTTTGATCTATTCCAGTTTCCAAACTGATTCTCTGTCCTATAGTGTTTATCATACTACATAGGATTATTTTAAAACTGTAATGAATATCTTATGTGAAGGTAAGCTTTTAATTTTCGCGTATATGTAGATGCCAAAATAGGTACTACAGTGACATTACTGTTACTGGTAATAATAGACGCAAGTGAAGAAAATTCAGCAGATAAAACACCTCTAAATTTGCAGTAATTATGCTGTTCGGTGCAATTGTTACTGCTAGCCTACGTTTTGTCATTATAGTTAGTAAGTATATCTGCCATTTTCAAGCAGCATACTTACAAACGCCATTATATTGCCATTTATTCTTTATCTTATATATTATCTGGCTTACCTGATACCAAAACTGGCGTTAAAGTATCAGGGAGTCTGGCTTGACTCCAAATTGTCCTTCGCAACACATATCCGAGAAACCATTGCTATATCAGAAAGGACCATCTCCACACTCTCATGCCTAATGCCCAAGGTGGGAGGCCCTCGAACTTCAAAACGAAGAATCTTGGCTGGTGTTGTTTATTGAAAGATATTTTATGTAGCACCGATATGGTGGGAGACGACCACGAACACTAAACTACGCCCGAAACTGACTTCACTCCATAGAGTAGTATGCATAGGAGTCTGCTGCGCTTATAGAACAATTTCCGCCGGGGCTGTAGCAGTAATGGCAAAACTCGCTCCATTTGAACTCGCCGCGTGGAAAAGATACGCCCGCTATACCGGGACACCTAGGGGAGAGGCCAGACAAGAACTGATTAGGAAATGGGAGTTGACATGGAACCAAGGGACCTATGGCCGTCGGACATACCAACTGATCCCTGGTATTAAAAACTGGTTGGAAGGGCCTGAAAACGAAGCCAATGGCTTTACCACACAGGCGCTGTCAGGCCATGAATGCTTCAAGCGATACCGGTATGAGCGAGGGAAGGTGGAATCGGCGAATGCCCCTACTGCGGAAGGGTGGACGACGCTCACCATACACTATTCGTATGTCACAGATGGGCAAGTAATAGACGAGAATACGAAGAAGAGACGGGAAGGATACTTGATATCGGAAATGTAGGTACGAAACGACCTGATTTCGAAATTCCATAGCCGCACGCTACTTGACTGCCTTGCAAAAATAGTAAAAACAAAAGAAGAGGAGGACAGAAGAAGAATGCAAGAGCACAAAGGGAGGTTTTAGTGTGATCCACGAAGGCAAAAACCTTCTGAGGTTAGTCAGAAGGCTTTCGCCTCTTGCCCGGTTGATACGTCGAGTTACTGTCACCTTCTGGCATCCCTCACCTACAAGAAATTTTTCGCCGTTAACGTGGTTTACACGTTGAGTTACCGTAACCTTCTCCCCCAGATACCACCCCCTTTGCTCCTTAAGAAGCCACTTACATTAGTGGCGAAACGTCGAGTTTTTTATTGTATATCTTGTGTATTTTATTGTTATTTGTGCTGTATATATTTTACTAACCATGACACGCTCAACACCAGAAAACCCTAATAATAGATAATTGTTGAAGTTTCAACCTACTACTTGGCCCCTGTAGCATTTGTATTTTATTTTCCAAATTTTATTCTGGTGCACATTTTGTTAATAAAATAAAGCTTATACTTCCACATCGGCCAAAGAATTGCTTTTCTCCGGAAGCGTAAATACGTTTGCAAACATTAAAAGAGGAGTGAATATCACCAGATTAGTGCAAGATAAATACATAATTGCAAACACAAGTTGAGCTTAAAACTAGCCAAAGAAGTCAAACATGTAGAAATATTCGATTTGAAAAATGGCTTAAAAAACTCGATAGCCACATCGCAGTGATAGAAGGTTATTCACAGAATTTCTAAAATAGACAACTTCAGAACGAATGAGTACCAAGTCAGTTTTACTCTAACTTTAGTTATAAATTTGATAAAATTCTAACGAGCTACTCGCGCGGAAAATACCTTTATACTCATTTAAGACAGAAATGTTAATGGAGTTAAACAAGTGGGAAATTGCAATTTTATTATTTTGGATATGTACCAGAATATTTTTGTAGTTATTAATGTCTGTGCCAACTGCCGGTTTAGTCTAAAATTTATGCAACGATTCTCGCCAAATGGCAAGTAAATTTTCTAAGACCTTTTTATTTATGTATATCTCTATGATTCAGTTACCAATTGGCTTATTTATTCTCGCGTGAAAAAGAATTGTACACAATTTCTGTTTTTGAAATGTTCAACTATTTTTTTTTCATTATCAAACAAGAAACGAACGGAGCAAAACATACTTCAAAGCCGTACGACCACAATTTCCGATATTGCGATTGCAAAAACATTTTACAACATAAACGTTTACGTTTTAGCGGTTTTCAAGTTCCGTTTTCTTTATGAAATAATATATCGACTTGTTTTCTAGAAAAACAGTTTCCCTCCGAATCTAAGCGCGACTAACAAATGTTCTGCATATACATACATACATACATATTTAGAATAGCAACAGCGCGTTATATGTTTAGTTCTACCAGGTTCTAAGTATTGCAATATCCAGGCAATTAGAGGCATCAATTGCCATAGTTAAATAGGTAACGGATTCATTTATTCCACTTGCATTTTAAAAGAAAAAGGTCGTTTAGAAAATACTGTTGTGTCTAAAAAGGACAGATGTGGCTTGTCACTCACATCGAACCAATGTCGTGCATTTATACCACATTTATACATAATATCATTGTATGTTGTTTAAAATGTCATAACTTTGTAACCATAACATTAGTTTGTCATAAAAAAGAATTCAAATAGTTCGAGTTTGCTTACAATTTGAAGTTTGTTGTGTATGTATTTCGTGAATACAAAATAAGCTGCCACAAATTATGCGCCCAGCATAATTAGTGCAATAAACGAAGATTAAAACGTAAAACATAAAAAGTGGTATACGTTGTTTAAAAATGAGTTCGTCGAGAAACTATCATATGGAGTCATTGAAACGTGACAACTATGAAACGTGGAAGTTGCAAGCGCAAGCAATATTGACAAGAAATCACGGTGGTTTCTTTCAAATCTGAAATTTCGGGCAAGATGTGCACGCCTCTTCGAGGAATATGGTAAACTAAATATAGATGGTTGCCAAGTCTTTGTAGGCTTTATATTTAAAGCAATTATAATCAAACATCAAAAGAGGTTTTGATATGAAATATGAGCCAGTTTATAGCGATATTTTCACTAAAAAATCTTTTTGTTGCTCTTATCATTAAGAAATCTATCAATAATTATGATTAACTATAAGAGGAAGACATGGCAACGGTGTACAATATTGAGGACACAATAAAAATAAATAAAAATGCAAATCATGATGACGTGTTACAAATTATGTAGTAGAGTAAGGTGAGGTTACGAACCAGTTAACTTTTTTGTGGAATCAGTTATGAACAAAAGAACCACAAGTTCGGGGTAAGTTTTGTTATTATCAATTGTTTTATTTTATTAATAGTTGTAGTAGACGGGCTAATCCTTTGGAGAATTAGTTGGTGTCATACATCAATGTGGTGGTCTTAATACAAATCCGAGTTGTCATCAGTTCATTGCCAATTTTAAAACTTGTATTCTAAATAATTTAGTGTCTTCTCATTCTATCGGGTTCAATTGTGAGGAGGATAGTGGGCATATCTTAAGTAATCTACAATCTTTTATGACTTCTATTGAACCTAAAAGTGCTACGACTTGTGCATTGTATAAGAACGAACTAGAAGCTTCTTCTCCAAATGTTCTCATTATTGATAAAATTGATTTTAATTATCAAGTGTCACCTCTGTCTGTGGATTCATCCTAAAAAAACTTAATTTAACCGATTGTGAGGTTTGTAAATGTTCTTTATTTTCTGCTAACGTAGAACCTCATCATACAACTACAATGTTTAAGGAATTCGGTAATTCAAATAATCTTCTTTGTCCCACTTTTAGTTTGGTATTATATGTTAATAATAACATTTACTATAGGATGGTTGTGTTGCTAAAGTCATTTGGGCATATAAATTCTATTCAGAAGAAAATGTTGGTAACTTTGCGGAAGGTTAGCTTTTCATGGTATATGTACTTGTGTTCATTACGATCATCAAACTTTGGTTCAAGAACAGCTTTTAAATATATCTATGAGTTTAATTATTAGGAAATTCCATGATGATATTTGTCGGTCTTCTAATGACAGATCTGTTCGAAACGCAAGAAAAACTAGACAGCTGATGCATTTGTAGAGGGTAAGAAGTTTAGGGTTTTCTAGTCTTTTGTGCAGATGAAGAATTGTCCTTATTTTATCTAGTTTATTAGAATTTCAGTTTATTTATTATGAGTGCATAATTTATTTTGTTATTGTTTCAAGATTATATTGTTTTATTTATTAATGTATTTATTATTACATATATGCAAGAAAATTTTATATGTTTTATATACATGTTATTTATTGAATGTTAAATATTTATTTTTCTTGGAGTTTAACTTTGTTTTACCAGAATTTATTTTTATTTATACACGTAAATACGTGTCTGTAATTTCTATATTTATAGATATATTGCACTGATGAGATCAAACAAGATCGAAACACGTATATTAGGACCAAAAAAAAGCATTGTACTAATTTAAAAGTGCCGCCATCGCCGTTGTTTACAAATTAAGTTTACCATATGACTACCTGCGCCGTTCGTGTAGGGGTCTAGTTTTTAGCGTGGAATGCGTCACTCCTATATGATATGCTCCTTGCAAGAAATGAATTATGGAACTATGTACATACATATCCGGAAAAACTCTGAGATCCACAACTGAAGGCTCCGAATTAGAAAAATGGGAACAAGAGGATTTAAATTCTAAATCAGAACGAATTTTAATATCTCCCGGCGAATTGAAACAAATCAAGAATCGTAAGACTTAAAAAATCTTATGGGACACCCTACGCAAAAATTTTGAAAGCGAAGGTCCGGCGAGAAAAGCTGCAGTCTTAAAACAGCCGATCTTCCATGAAATGAAAGACAGTGTACATCATATGTGATCATGGAAATAAATTCAGTAACACAGTTGAAAAACTTTCTAAAATGAATATAGTTATCAACGAAGACTTACTAACCATTATGATGCTATATTCCCTACCACCATTTTGGGAAACATTGAGGATAAGCACTGAATCCAGAGATCAGTTACCATCACCAGGACAGTGGAAAGTACATTCTTTAGTAGAAATTATAAAGCAACACGACGGAAAGTTACGTCAAGCAATGACCAATATAAACAGGATTTTAAGCAAAAATGTGGTAAGTGTTTTAAATATGGACATGCAACCAAATTTTGCAGATTGAGAGACTCCAAAACCAAGGAAGAAACTTTCAAAATCGAAGAAAGTCTATCAATGAGTTTGGGTAACATAGACACGTTTCCCTGATGTATGGACAGTGGCTGCTCTTCACATATGTATTCAAAAAGAGGCGAATTTCTCAGTTTAAAGGAAGAAAGTAAAGGGTTCTTAAAAATGGCATCCACAAAAATAGAGGGTTCTGGTGATATACGAATATAAGTAAGTGACACTAGTTACTCTGCTGTAAAACTCGAACAGACACTATATGTTTCAAATTCAAGTACAAACGGCCTATATTACATTAACACTACCAAGTCAAATGAAGCTGCATATTTTTCTGTATCTCGCATAAAAAATTAGACCACTTGAACAAATCGGACATGAAACACGGCACAAAGACGAAATCTTGTTTATGGTATTGATTAATCCATCTGAAAAGTTAAACGATTGCAAGGTTTGTCTAAAAGGAAAATTTACCAGGTTACTTTTCCCAAAAGCCACAAATACTACTGTAAACATAAACGAAAATAGAAAAATATATGTTCCTGTCATAGATAACAAATGTTATCTAATAAAGTTTTGAGCATATCCATACAAGTACGTATGTATGTATGTACAATATGGTTGGTAAAACAGTATGGATAGAAAAATATTAACCAAATAAATGGAAATTAAAACATTAACGGTTTAATTTTTCAAAGCAACGCAAACTAAAACTAGTAATCATCACACTTTACACATCTACAGCCGCGGCCTTTCTCATCTGTGCTTACAAGATATTAATAGATTTTATGCTACTAATACCTACCCATATTTACTGCAGGGTGTATTTGAAATAAAATTATAGTAAAAGTAAAAGTAAAAAGTAAAATAAAAGTAAAGACTGAAAATGCCGCGTTGCAGTTTTCTTGTTTGTTATGTTATGTTTGAGTTGTATTTTGAGCTTTCGAATGAAAGTTAAACCGCCTAAATTGGATTTTCAAAAAACGTCTAATCTGCTCAAGTATAACTAAAGGGTGATCCAGATTCGACTTTAGTATTTGTTCTTTGAATAAAACACAAGATATTTTTGAAAAACCCGAAATTTATTGTTAATAGTGTAAAGTAGAGACTTGGCAATTATGTATGAAGTATGATGTCGTTCAAATGCCCTCCACGACTCTGCTGACATGACACCACTCTTTTAGCGAAGTTTTCCATAACAAGTTCCAATAAATGCTGTTCGATTTCAGTATTGCAAGTCTGATGTTCTGCCTTAGTTTTGGAATCGTAGCCGATTTGTTGACCTAGACCCTGTCCTTCAAATATCCCAAGAGGAAAAAGTCTAGCGGGGTTAGATCGCAAGACCTCGCTGACTCACCTCCCTGAGAGATAACAGGACCAGTAAATTTGGTTTGAAGTAAAGGGGCTGTTTCTCGTGCTGTCTGAGAGGTGGCTCCATCTTGTTGAAACCACATATCATCTAAGTTAAAATCATTAATTTCATGGTAGAAAAAGTTTTTTAGCATCTCCCGATAGCGCATAACGTTGACTGTAACAGCGCTACCGGCTTCGTCCTCAAAAAGGTACGGATCAATGATTCCTTCAGCCCACAGTGCACACCAAACAGTGCATTTTTCTGGATGCATTGGTTTTTCTTGAATAGAATGTGGATTCTCACTACCCCCAATGCGACAATTTTAGCGATTCACCTACCCTTTCAAATGAAAATGGGACTCATCGCTCCGTATGACTTTTTTGTAAAAATCAGCATCCACTTCTTTGTTTTGTGCAAGCCAGTTCACAAATACACGGTGTTTCTGGTAGTCCGCTGGTTTAAGTTCTTGGGTCACTTGAATTTTATAGGCCTTTAATTGCAGGTCTTTTTTTTAAATTCGTTGAGTAGTGCCATATGAAAGATGCAATTGCTGTGAACGGTGACGGATTGACGTGCTCGGTTCTTCTTGCGCACTATCACGTATACGAGCAACATTTTCATCTGAACGACCTCTGCGTTGATAGCGAACTCTTGGTGTATTAATAACCATACAATTTGTTTCAAATTTTTGCAGTAGATCACGAATTGCACGCTCACTTGGAACATTATTGCGTCCAAACAGTGGTCGAAGTTTTCTTCGAGTAATCGTAACTGATCGCCTATTTGGATAATAAACTTGCTTTGAGCGTTGTTACTCTGTATACAACGCCATGATGGATTTGCCATGTACATATTTAGATACCAACTGCCAAAATCTAGACTTACAATTTTCATCCAACGAAAATGACGCGTAATTCAAATCCTAAAACCCAATTTGGATCACCCTTTAGTTCATTAATTAGTTCTAAATAAAAATAACTAAACTGTTTTTATTTTTTTCCTTGCATACCTTTCCATATAAAATCGAACTATTAATAAGTGTTATACGTTTTCTGATCTCTTTAAATGTATTCCAAAATTTTATAGAATGTACCTCCTCTTTCATTCTTTTTGATCTTATTATCTGGTACCAATCAACAGTATGGATTTCGATTTCTTAGTATAGTTCCTATCAGACAAATATCTGTTGGCTAAATATACCGCGTGGATCATATTAAGGTATTAATCGAGGCGCAAGGTTTATAGTATGGATCTTGCACGTTCCGTGTAGAATATTAATATTATTTTCCATTAGGCCTCTAACCGAATGTCTGCAAATACAATAACGTACTTAATAATTAGATTTGTTTATAACTCTTGGTAGTCGTCAATTATTTCGAATTTTCTTACCTGTTATATTCCTTAGTCACTAAAGTAAAAGCCCAACAGCATTGGCAGCTTTCAAAACGTACTATTATTAGATTGCTGCACAAACACGGGATTCGTTTTAGAAAACTCACCAAGAAAGTTGAAACAACACTAAATCATGCACGATTTGTCTTTGTTTTGTGCAAATAAATAGAAATTATCAGTTAGTGGTCTTTTGAGTTTGGATTTTTGCAGTTTTCCAGGTTCCAAGACAAATCACCACAAGCATTTCGCGAATGCTAATATTAATACTTAACATTATTATCACGAAACGTCTTTAACAATTATCCACATGTAATTCATTATGGAAACAAATGTAATAGATCTCCTTGATACTAGAGTGATCTTCGACGTTGAATTGATATCATAAATCTAGATCTTTACCATAACCAGAAAAAAAACTAGCACTTTGCACGAAGTTTAATAATAATAAATAAGAATAATGGCATTATTTCAATGCAATGTAATGCATGCAACACATCGAATATAATATATACAATAACAAACAAATACAGAACATGTCTAAATATACTAATTATTTGATGGACACTGAAAGTTTAATAATCTAATGAGATTACCACCATTACCAAATGTTGAAAATGTTGCGTAAACTAAAAATAACTATTAGAAATAAGATACACATTAATTTTTAACTTATTATCCAAATAGTTTTTCCACTTGTTAGATCAATGATAACACTTGCAATTCTAACAAAAGTCAAATTTATTATTTATTTATTTTTTTGACTTTTGTTAGAATTGCAAGTGTTATCATTGACCTAACAAGTGGAAAAACTATCTGGATAATAAGATAAGTTAAAAGGTCATAAAAATACATATATTAATTAATTTTTAAAAAAGAAAATAACTGTACGGTAAGAAATACTAAAATTCCATATACGAAGGAAGTACTTAAATTTCGATTCCATCTGAATACACTGAAAATATCTACCTATGATCCCAACTCAACGAAAAGTGCAATGTAAGCTACTTGAATATTGAAATAAGGAATATAAACAGCAAGGACTATATAACAATTCAGACAGAGTAAATTACCCCACGTAGAACATAACCTACATTAGAGCTTTCACAAATGGATTTCGTCGTTTACTCTGCTAGTCAAGTCAGTTATTCAACGCTCACTGGATGCACCACATCGAGTATTGAACAGCCATTTACGATTTACATATATATGCAGACGAAGACTCAGGAATGAAAATTTACATATATGCTCTCCTTTAGCAATGCGTCTTCAATCTCAAATAATATCACAAAAAAAGAACAGCATAGGTTAGATTGTATTACTAGGTATCCTCTATATCCATAGATATTATTAAATTAACGTGCTATAGAGAGTTTGCAGTTCTTGCTTTTGTTAAAATGTTTTATCTGAAGGGCAAATAATGTACATATGTCTATTGGAAACATCAATATTTATATGAATATCTCTATGTAAAAGCTGCTACATATTTCACAATTAGTTGAAAATTAACGAAAACAAAATATACCATTCCAATCTAAAGCATACATACATATGTAGTATGTACATATTCGCGAGAGACTATACACTACACTACTACAACGGTAATTCTACTTTTTTTGTCAACATACTAGGTATATAGTTCCTGTACTCATCAATAATACATTGTATAAATATTAATTTAGCTGCTATATGCGCATTACAAAATGCATTTCTAAACTGATGTTATATGCCACATCCAATGTTAATAATAGATTCTGCTATTTAATTAGGCTTTCGCTAATTAACCCCGGAGTATAAACTGTTTGTTATATTGTTTTTATTGAAAAAATAATTCACGAAATATCAACATACTAAACCCAATTACATGTTTACATATTTGATAATTACACGTCTATTATAACCCTGGTATAATATACAAAATATAATTATATTGATAGCAAAATTCTGGTTTATATTACATTTCACATACCTTTGGACAGTAAAGACACATCGTTTTCAATAAACTCGTACTACATATGTATGTAGGCACTATACAGCATTTGCATGTCAAAATCTACCCATAAGCTTACTACTAGAGCCAACAAATGGTAAAAGCATTGCAGTTAAGTTAGTGACATAGTATTGGATAGAATAATTTGCAACAATAATTAACCTTATTATGTTACCTCCAATATAAAATATTGCTATTATGTTATTACTTCCACATATAACATTAGGGAAAAGGGTGGTACATTCGGCCGTGGGGTACAATCGTCCAATGCATTTTATTCGCTCATTTTTGAATATACCGCTGAGATTGTGTTGACCGAAGTCAGTACTAGTCGTTCTTGATCGTTGTTGAATGGTGAATGTGCATTTAAACTGCTCTGTTATTTTATTAACAAAAAAAATTGAAATTTTCGCTGTTGAAGGTAAGTTTTTTTTGCAACTTTCAAAATATAGAACTAGCTATCATTTAGTGTTTCTAAATCTTGTAAATATTCACGAACGTTATGTTCTTATTGGTAAATTTGTGTGTGTTGTCAAACTTAACCTAACTGTTTTAGTCTTTTCACAAGTAATTCAAAAGGACAGAAAAACCAGTTGGGGTACTTTCGTCTAAGACCGGTGGGTTACATTCGCCCTAGACGATTCTACCTCCCTTTTACAATAGTATTTGATTTAATTTTACATGATGTAGATGCCGCGAAATTATATTAAAAAGGCAAACAAGGCGAATATTGACGAAAAAAATATGAACAATGCAATCAGGGATGGTCCGTCCGGGAGACTTAGTGTTCACGAAGCTTCAAGAGTCTATGGCATAAAAAGAACAACTTTGCAGTCCTGTATTACAACTGCTAAAAAAACAAAGTGTGAAAAACATTTTAAGATACATATCTCGATAAAGATTCTGGAAATGAGAGCGAGAGTGAGGTACAAAAATTCTCTAGCAAGTACACTGTGAAACAAGTTTATACATTAAAAATTAATTAAAGAAGAAGCGCGTGGAAGCAAAAAGAAAACTGTTTTGTTGTAAGCCAGAAAAGAAAATCAAAGCAAAAGAAGATCCAAGCTCAAGCGATTCTGATGTTTCCATGGAAATTGGTCATACGTCTGATGATACAGATTTTTTGATAAACTCTGATGAAGAGCTTCAATCTCTCCCCAAATTGCACAGATACAAAATTTAATGTTGGAGACTTTGTTCTTGTTAAATTTCATTCAAAGCTTGCTTCTTGCTATTATATTGGTCAAACAATTAAATCTTTTGAAGAACTGGAATTTGAAGTTAAATTTTTACGACATAAAGATAAATCCAACACATTTGTATTCCCCATAGTTGAAGATGTTAGTAATGTAAATAGAGGTGACATTGTAGCATTTCTATCAAGAGCTGATAAAAATTCTACTGCTAAAACTTCCCCTTTATTCAACTTCAATTACAATTTTGAAGAAGTAAATGTTCGGTAAAAATGCTATGTGTGTATAACGTGTAGAATTGTTTTCTATGTTAATAATAAAGATTTATATGTTTCTACACATGTTTCAAATTTATTTTTCTACAAGACTAATGTACTCCACTTCTTTAAACATAAAAAAGTAAATTATCTGAGTTATGGTACAGTCTCAAAATACATACATAAAAATACAAGGCGTTGTATTAAAGTGTGTGTAACAACATGCCTCAGTAATAAGAGTCAGAATCCAATATTAATGAAATTACATAATTAAATGTCCTAAGTGGCTGAATCTACCACCCTTTTCACTACTACATATTTCCTGGCGTAAAATAACCAATGTTATTTTACGCCATACTGTTACTGTAATATTTTAGTGTATATACTACTGACCGTGTTTCCTTAAGGGATCTCTCCGTCTATAAACGAAAAAACAACATATGTAAATATATCTTTATACCGCGAAAAATTATATTGCTAAAAGTTTGTCGTAGTATAGAGCATGCTTATCGTAGCTTATTCGTAAGTGTTATACTGATAGTATATTTGTCAATATATTCTCTCTGTAATCTAAATAGTTTTTCAATTATGGTTTTCACGAAAGCACACAAAACCTTTATGATTGAAGCCTATTTAAAACAGGTGTAAACAGGTTAAAGAAATTTGTCCATGCACTCAGCATTTATGTTTGGACAACTTTCGTGAGCATTTTCCAGATATAGCGGTAAAATTTCTACGTGTGATGTATTTCGCGCAGCGGGATCCCCAACGCATTAAAAATATGCTAGTAATCCAACTATTCGTACTGAAGAATTAATTGCTGATGTTAATTATGTACATACAATAATATGTATGCGAGAATTATAGCATAGTAACCAGATATGCAAACTACTGGATCTTTCCTTCGCTCCACGAGTTTGCATTTATTTGGAATAATTGTGTCAACAATATGGTGAATTGCCATTATCATTCAGTGTTTGGTAAATAATGGGGAACATAGTCTCATAGTTGAGAGTTTATTATGACGCTTGCGCGTACTGAAAAAGTTAAGTGGACACTTTGCATGTAATGTTCTTTCTAAATGTGTAGCCATATATGATAAAATATTTACAAATTTGCAGATAATTTGACAGGTTCTACAAATATCCGTAGAATCCTATCTGCGTTTTAAATTTTTAAAAGGCTCGCTTTTGAGTGTTATTTCTAAACTACACCTGCAGTGGCGCTGATTTGTTTCGAACGTGAGTAGCCGATCTACAGTATCTCCTATCTATGCATAACAATTTAATCACGATTCATGAACGCATGAATTAAACTACAACAGGCATTTTTACACGATGGCAAAATTGTATCAACATAATTTTTTCTTTCGCGGTATAACATTCAAACCGTATGGTTGTTATTTAAATTCAAAATTACATTTTGTCCCACAAGAGCATCCGTTCGATTTTGCGAAAATCTGAAACACTTTAACAAAACCAAGGCTGCAACTAGAAGGTTCATACCAAATACTGTTACCCTTTTATCTAATAAACAGTTCTTGTGAAATAGTTTGTACCTATATCAAAGTGATCCTTTTCATTTATATTAATTTTCAGATTTTTCTTATATCTAATATTATCTACACACATAGAAATATTGAACAAACTTTTATCTAGTTATACATTGTGATAAATATTGCCAAACAAAATTTATAGCTAGTTTGCAAGAAAAACAGCAACAACAACTCAGTTTCTTTTAGTTATTAGTCAATTAAAATTATGAAAACTGTAGCGCATGTGATTTATATTTTTAGTTTTGTTGCAGAATAAAGATTAAGTTGCAGCTACAGATATTTAAACCGTGCTATAATAAATTGCACACATATTCGCCGGTGAAATTAATTAACTTCAAAAGTTATCTAATTTCAATATATGTACATATGTATGTATTTCACCAAACATTACATTTGTATACAACTAGTGTATATATGTACATATATTATACCTATGTATACTTTACTAGGCTAAAATTGAGTGTAAAAACGTTAAAAACCAATCATGGTGCTTATTCTTATTAGTCATCAATCGAAAGTATCTATTAGATCATTAAAGTTCGGTAATAAAATCTCGCAAATAAAAGTAATACCCATAGACGAATGATTAGAAATATTTAAACTTAAAAACTACGATAGTTGAGATTTATAGTTCCGATACTTGGCTCTTAGATATTAACTTTCATTCTGCACATCTGTCAGTCATTGTTAGTTGTGTACAGCGAGATTTCGTCAATAAATAAATCATTGATAAAAATGGATATTACGGAATTGTTTAAAGATCATAAATTATAGATTTAAGTACCTTTCTAGTGCAAATAATTTATTACAAATTACAGAGAAATGTAATTTATTGACACATTTAGATCTCCTATAAATCTGACGCTGATAAACAAGGGTATGAGAATGTAATTAAAAGTTTGCATAACACTAAATATGTATACACGCATATGAAACAGACCAGATAACTTTCAAGCTACGCATGATCGTACGCTGTCTACTGTTTACCAATTACACTAGTAAATATGTATGTACATATGTGTGTGTAATCTAGTTCAAAAACCAAATCAATACAGAACTGCAGGATATAAAGATTCCTATGTTGTGTCTGGAATGCTTCTAGCAATAAATTCATAAAATTTTGCAAAAAAGGAGAAATTGATAATAGCGTGCTTATTTGTTAAATATACACATATACAGATTTAACGTAATTTTGTACCGTTGAATTGAAATATGAAAATTGAGGTAATTAGTATTTCTTAAATTCTGTTCAAGTACATATGTAAGTTGCATGTGGACTGTACAACAATGGAAACACTAGAGCATGTCATCTTTCAGTGCCAATGTAATTACTTTTCCGGATCAATTACAATTCAAAATATCCAAAGATTATATTATAGAACTCTCGCTTGAGTTCGCAATTGATGCTGCCTATCCAGATTAGAAACAAAAGTAGAAAGTATTATCAGGTTCATCAGAGCTGCGGATGTCTTTTTACCGAATATTTTAGTTAAAAAATCCCAAATTGTCAACCAATGACAGCTCTGTTCGATGTTCATACAGAATTTACCACTCAAGAATACAATTCGCCACTCTTCTTTTAAATAAACTGTTTTTTTTGGTAAATTAATGAAAACATTTTTTGCTATTTATTCTTTTGGTGTTTTTGTACAAATCTCCTTTTTAATGAGCTCATATTTTCTTAAAAGCATGAATTTATTGAAATTATTATGAAGGTAGGTATGAAGGTGAATGTTGATTAATATAATATCTAATAAAAACATTTTTAACATCATTACGACTACACGTCAATCACGCCATGAATGGTAACGGGCAACATCGTCATTAATCGGAAGTTAAAGTTGTAAAATTGGTAACCCTTAGCGACGAAGGGTACCTTCAACAAGAAGTTGGCCGAAGACTAGGTGTTACACAATCTGTTATTACTAGAGCTTGGCGAAGATATCAAGAGATTGATAGCTACCGCAGGCGGTCAGGCCAAGGAGAGAAAACGCAAGACAACGATCGCAGAAGACCGAGTGAGGATTAATGCTAAACGAAGACGATTTTGTACTGCTAAAGCATTAAGAAATGACCTCCAGAATGCAGCTGATGTCGCGGTAAGCGCAGATACCGTTCGAAGCAGGTTGGCTGATGCTGGTCTAAAACCGTACCGCCCTGCTTACTGGGACAGTGTTAACGGCTGCTCACCGAAGAGCTCGATTAGAATTTTCTCGAATGCACTCCTATTGGGAAATTGAAAACACGTTTTGTTTAGGGATGAATTCTTCTGTCCATTCTGTCTTTTAGCTAATGACGGTCGTGATAGAGTGTGGAGAAATCAAGGTGAACGATTTGCACAGTGTGCCATACGAGAAAGGGAAACGTTTGGTAGCGGATCAGTTATGGTGTGGGGCGGCATAACTCTTGATGATCCTACAAACATGATGCCATAAATAGGGGAACAATGACTGCCATAACATCTCCGGATGATGTGATAGTTGCAATTGTTGAACCATTTGGTACTCTACATGCGCCAGTATTTGTATTCATGCATGATAATGCTCGGCCACAGATTGCTAACATAGTAAGGCAAGAGCTGGTTGTCGCCAATATCAACGCTTTAGAGTGGCCAGCACGGAACCCAGATCTCAGCCCCATTGCACATCTCTGGGACAATTTCGGGAGACAGATTAAGGCTCTGGAACATCCCCCTATGACATTAGAAGAACTGTCAATAAGATTGCAAGAAATTTGGGCAGCAGTTCCTCAAGAAAAGATTGCTTCTCTCATTCGAAGTATGCCAGAAAGAATGAGGACTTACATAGGAGCGAGGGGTGGTCACACCCATTACTAACTTTTGTTGATTCTTTCATGTTTAATCATTAATTCGTCAATGTGATGGTTCCTTGTTTATTATAAATTGGGTTGAAATTAGTTACGAATTAGTGAAATAAATAATCACAAAGTTGGTTAAATCTTCTTTTGTTTACATATCAAGCAATAAAATACCATATTTACAAGTATGTAGGTACTTATCACAATGTATACTTGTGACAAGTTTGTCGAGTGCAGTGCGTTTCTTTGCTCTCTGTGATATCTGCATCTTTTCTTGGGTAATATTGCACCATTATTTTTAATTTTGGTACGGTTGTGTGGATAAAACATTCTATTTTTTATTTATGTCATTTAGGCAAATATTACTTTTGTTAATTCATAATTTACACCGCTTAAAACCGTTGTAATATCTATTATAGGTACGGTTTTCTTTTCCATCACGTTTTTTACCTTTTGCTTTTTTTTCTTTATTGTCCTCCTTTTTTAATGTTTCATATACGGGGATAGATTTAAAAATATTTTTCATATTAACGATAAAATAACTGTCCTTTACACTATCCTTACTTTTCTGCGGCCTTATTGTGTGTATTGTTAGTCACCAGGACAGGCCCCCTTGGTGTGAAATCTGTGTCCCCGTTAGCTCCTTTCTCCTCTGTTCTTTTTCTTACCTTGTAATCGACAGTTTTTTTTTTTCTTTCTTTCTAAAATGAGTGTAACGTGTAGCATCTGTAATGGTGCTGTTAACGTGGAGAATGAGATGTCGTGCGATTTGTGCAGAGGCATTATCCATACAACATGTAGTAATCTTTCAAGATTGAAGGTTCAGTGCATTAGAAGCAAGAATCGTAAATTAATTTACTATTGTCCAACATGTAACGATTTTAAGCAACAACTTGCAAAAATGAATGAACTATCTTCATTGGTCAGTTCATTGCAGGAGGAAGTAAAGGCATTGAAATCAGAACGTGTAATATCCTCCGCTGCCACTGTTGATAACATCGATTCTCCTATTGTTGATAGTGTGCTTCAGGAAATGGCTGAAAGGGAAAAACGCAAGAGTAATTTAGTTATCTTTAATCTTCCCGAGATGGAAAATGGCTCCAGGAGTGATCAGATTTCCGAGGATGTGAGTTCTGTTCGTGATATTCTTGCGAACTTGGGTGTTGTTGTTGACCAGGTGCATCCTCTGAGACTTGGAAAATTTGATCCCACTCACCAGCATCGCAAGCGACCTATAAAGATAACTTTGTCGTCCTCTGGTTTGGTTTCTAGTGCCTTGCGTGAAAGCTCGAAACTGAAATCAATTGATAAATACAAGTCCATTTTCTTGACCAATGACAAAACTCCTCTTCAAAGTTCCCTATATAAAGCTGTAAAACAACAGCTCAATCAGCGAATTGCAGCCGGTGAGACAAATATCTACATTCGGCATTTTAATGGGACACCTAAAATCGTTAAACGTAACAATCCGGTAAACTAAGTCAGCCCAACAGAATAGCGCAAATACATTTACTTTACCAAAACGTACGTGGTCTTCGCACAAAAACCAAAGAGATGTATTTGTCTGCCTTGTCTTCATCCGCCGATCTCATTTTACTCACAGAAACATGGCTCTCAGACGACGTGGGTGACGGAGAATTACTTGATTCTACACATGGTATACTCAGAAAGGATAGAGATTTTGCTGAGGTAGGAAAGTCTACTGGTGGCGGCGTGTTACTGGCAGCGTCGAACAATTTGCGACCTTTTAATTGTGATGTGTCACACTTAAGTAGATTAGTACCTCTTGTTGATGTAATCATTTCAAAATGTAATTTACTCTCACAAACGGTTCATTTTATTGTACTATACGTTCCTCCGCAAATTGATAACGATAACTATGAGGTATTCTTTGAAAGTCTGGCACTTGGCTTAATTGACAAAAAAGTTGTTATATGTGGAGACTTCAACTGTCCAAAATTTAATGCCTTAGATAATACCAATGATCGTAGATATAACATTTTGTGTAATTTTATGAACATGTTACAATTATCACAACTCAATATTGTTCTAAATAGCCAAAACAAATTACTAGATTTAGTTTTAACTAATTTGAATTGTAACATTACCATTGAACGTGATCAACATCCTTTGGTTCCTGAAGACAACTACCATCCTGCGCTAAGCTTTATAATTTCCTTGACCTCTCAATCTACCCTCAATTTTCCCTCAAGTTCAAGTCCCAGATATAACTTTAGAAAAGCAAATCTTATCGACTTATACAGTGAACTTAGCACAATAGACTGGTCTCATCTAAAAGCGCTCAACAACGTTAACGTTGCTGTTTCGTCTTTTTATGCGACACTGCAATCATTGGTTGACAGATATGTGCCGAAATATACTTGTTCCTCACGTCAATTTCCTTTTTGGTACAGTGGAAGTACGGTCAAATTGATTAAATTAAAGGAATTCTATCACC
>SMLS01072824.1:0-18947 GCA_004785975.1 Popillia japonica
AGAAAAAAAGACTTTTTTAACGTAAATTTCAGCAATTTTTCTGGCTGAAGGCTATAGTCTGCATGTTTGTATATCTTCAAAAATGAGTTCTGAATGATGTCTGTACGCTTACCTTCTGGATTTGACGTTTTCTACTATGCGTAGTAATGATGTACCATACTATTGCACTGATTTAGATGCTGTTCAATAATTTTGATGCTCACCACATGTATCTCGTTTATTAGAATACATAGAGCAACGATTAAATGGAGAAGGATTTGCAGAATTCAATACTCGCAATTCGAAACTAATCATGTGTCAAATCCAATCCAACTTTTTTCATTTCTAAAAATGTTGAAAAATCAAAAAAATTGTCGATTTCATTATTCCTCAATAAGTGAATAACGCTTCATCTGACCTCTTTTAAAGTTTTACATTGTTCAGACACTAATTTAAGACGAAATTTTTTAAATAAACAGTTATTAGCGCTAACTTTTGTTTTTCATATGGTGGCCATATTAGATTTTGCATTTGTGAGACAGCGATAGTGTAAACAAAATTTCATACCTATTATGCCGCACCACACATTAAATCCAATTCGAACCTGCAATCTTCTTTGATTTATCAGATGTGGATTTTCGGTAGACCAATGATGATAAATAGTTATTCGTATTGAATACTCCACTACTGGTAAATCGTGTTTCATCTGTCTATAGTATTTTCCTATGATAATTAGCGCCATCTTCATATTTGTTGTTCTTCAAGGTTTTGCGCACAGTAGATTTTGAAATCCCTGTTTCTCGAGCTACACAACCTAAACGTATATCAGCATCATTAACTTCATGCTTAGCTCGTTTTTGTTCGAAGCTTCCAAAGTTCTGTGAATTGCTAACTAGTCTTCTAAAAATTGTTCTGTGTGGTTGTTATTATTCTAAAAACGTTCTGCATACCTCATGCATGCATTTTCAGTGTTTCTAATTGTGTTGTTTCTACTATTTATCGTAATACTTGACAATAAATAATTATACACAGTGAGTCGTTTTAAGAATGGGAAATCTGGAAACTGGGAATAGTAGGGCCTAAAATATGAGGATTGACAGCGGCATGCCTTATACAAATGTTGCTCGTTTAAGAGATACAGGGTGTTCAAGTTAATAATTTCATTTCTAAATTTTCCAATAACTCCGCAAATTTTTATAGAATCAACTTCAAAATTGGTATTATTATGTTTTTCAGCATGACGAATAAGAATTTGACATCAATTTCAACGTTGCTCATAGGTGGCGCTGATTACACACTGCTGAATAGATAAATCGATGCTTAGCTTTTTTGTGCGTGTAGAATCACATAAACTGAATCGAAAATTTGAAAGAGCAACCTTTTTTACATGAAAAATACATACTTGTTTGATGTTGATATCTTGATCCGTTTTCGAGATATTTGCCTTCTAAAGTTTCAATGCTGTTCGGCCTATTAATACAATTTTTGATTTTTAAATACGAGCTCAGGTAAATAATAAATAATAATAAGAAATAATGCATAGGTACACACTAAATCATAGTTTATTAGTAGAGTTTTTTAATAGGGCTTACGGCCACATAGCGTTCGCAAGAGGAAGTTTTAACGTCTCTAGAGTGTTCATAGTAAAAAAAAATAACAAACATGAAAATAATGACTTTTAAAATTAGTTTGTCAAAAGGGTAGCAAGTTGATACAACTGTCATATGTAATGCAAGCGCCCACGTATTATACCGGTAAATAATTTATTTAGAGCAACTGCTCGAAATGTCCACCACCCACTTCAATTCACTTTTCTATTCGTTTTCTTAGAGATCTTCTAATGTTAAAAAACCGCCCTGCATTATTTCTGATTACATTGGCAGATTCTTGAATTTTTTGAAGCAACTCTTCACGGGAATCAATTCTTTCCTTGCAGACTATATCCTTCAAACTAGACCAAACAGAGAAACCTAGGGGGTTAAAATCTGGACTTCTAGGTGGCCAAGGAAATTCACTTCCACGACCAAACCATCGATATGGAAACTGTTCGTTCAGATAATTGCGCACAGGCAGAGGAAAATGTGGTGGCGCTCCATCGTGCATAAACCACATGTTTTGTCTTCGTTCAAGTGGTACATTTTCTAGTAGTTCATTTAAATTCTGTTCATGAAAATCTAAGTATAGTTAACCGTTCAGATTCGATGGGAGTACAAAGGGACCAATAAAAAAAATCGGATATCATACCACACCAAATGTTTATCTTGAACTCATGCTGGAAATGTCTTTCCCTTATGGCATGTGGATTCTCAGAATCCCACAAATGATTATTCCTCCAGTTGAAAACTCCTCGTCTAGTAAACATTGCTTCATCGGTGAAGAGAACGTTGTCAAGAAAATTTCGGTCCTCGTTCTGTTTTCTCTGTAAAAACTGTGAAAATCGTAGACGTGCCGCAGGATCATGAGGTAATAAATTCTGCACGGGAGTGAAATGATAGGGGTACAGTTTCTCTGTTCGTAAGATTCTATTGATAGACGTTTGACTTATTCCTGTCGCTGCACTTAAACGGCGAGTACTTACGCCTTGGTTTTCGGTAACACGAACTAGAACTTCCTTCCCTTGTTCTACCGAGATTGTTTTTGGATCACCATTATGACGCTTAGGACGAAAACACACAGTTTCTCCTAGGCGATTATAAAGATTTCTAAAAAGTTTATGATTTGGTTGTCTTCGATTTGGATATAATTCTAAATATCTTCGGGATGCAGCAAGTCGATTAAAATCTTTTTGAGCAAAAACACAAACCATATCTCGCATTTCACTATTAGAAAAGTCATTATGCCGTGGCATTTTTTTTACTACTTATTCTAGTACAAATAAAACAGAAAAAGATAAAGCTACTTGCTTAGTACTGTACTCTTTGACACAAGCTTAACAAGCATAAATAATGATAGCTGTCAGATGCATTTAAGCCAACTTAGTATTTGCAGAAGAATAAGCCAACTTTGTATTTGAAGGACTAAAAATTGTATTAATAGGCCGAACTGCATTGAAACTTTAGAAGGCAAATATCTCGAAAACGGATCAAGATATCAACATCAAATAAGTATATATTTTTCATGTAAAAAAGGTTGCTCTTTCAAATTCTCGATTCAGTTTATGTGATTCTACACGCACAAAAAAGATAAGCATCGCTTTATCTATTCAGCAGTGGGTAATCAGCGCCACCTATGAGCAACGTTAAATTGATGTCAAATTCTTATTCGCTATGCTAAAAAACATAATAATACCAATTTTCAAGTTGATTCTATAAAAACTTGCCGAGTTATTGAAAAATTTAGAAATGAAATTATTAACTTGAACACCCTATATCTCTTAAACGAGCAACATTTGTATAAGGCATGCCGCGGTCAATCCTCATATTTTAGGCTCTACTATTCCCAGTTTCCAGATTTCCCATTCTTAACGACTCACTGTGTATATGTAGAATACAACAATCTTCTATACCTAACAAAAAAAAATTATTTACTCTAGGTACATGTTTCGGCTAAAATTGCCATCTTCAGTCTAGAATCTAAACATATAAAATGTAAAAATTACATAGAGTATCGATAGATAAAATTATAGTACTTACAGTCAATTGTTCGACGAAGAATCGAGAAGAACAAAATTTTGAAATATCTTAAAGACGCGGTTGTATATTTGGAAAACTTATGTAGAACACGTGATCGGATGAAGTTGAAGGAATTAATTGTGAGTTTAAGTTATAATAACAAAATGTAATATGCGGGAAAGAATAGTATGTTGAAAAATTGGTTATGTTAACTTGATGTGGAATTATTCAAATATATTTATAAATACGTGGTTAATTTTAATTATAAATTTACATGTAGGACGAGAAAACGATTAAGTATATAAAACGGATTAAGGGAGATTAAAATTGGGAGTTTAAGTTGAAGCAAAATGAAGAATGGAGGGTAAGGGAATAAAAAACACAATATGTTGAAGGCATCTAGTTGTGTTAATAACTGACCAATTTAGAGTACATATTCGAAAATAGAATGTTATAAATGTTTAGTAGATAATATAGAAATTGAACAGAATTAAGATAAAATTATAGCTAGTGGTCCTATATATGTACGTATGTAGGCAACTATTTATACCTTAAATTAATTATATAGTATACAGGGTTGCCCACTTGGCCTTCGTTCGTAAACAGTACGTTTACTATTGATTTTAACGGAAAATGTTAAGATGCATTTTTATTCGAATGTTTGCCGTTTACAATGTAAAAATATTTCGAGTTCCCTGAGGAGCTCGATTTCGTCTGTACAGGACCGGACTCAGTTTTTTTAAATGGAACACGCTATATATTTTTATAGTTTTGATATGTATATCGAATTTTAAGTCAATGTTGTTAAGACTTTTATTTGCCAAAGTCAACTCGTTTAGGAGAAAAAACAAGTTTTTTGAAAATTCCCACCGAAATTACAGTTCATTCAAAAGATCGTATCTATTCAATCGTTGACTAAATATTGATCAAATTCGAGATTATCATAACCTAGAAAGTGGTATAATTTTTGCTATGTTGATCTTTAACGAAACTTTTTGTAAAAGGACTTTATTGATATTCCTTTGGCAACCACAGAAAAAGGGAAAAAAATGATTTTTTTTAAATGGAACCACCTGTATATTTTATCAGGAATGAATTCCTTTAAAAATTTACTACGATTTTTGTTAAACATGTCGTATACCCCAAGGCAATAGTTTCTAAGATAATTACCATTAATAACATGTTGCTCAGAAATTTTGCTGGTCTTTTAAATTAGAGTTAAAATCAATAACAAATACACACTATTTATAACAAATATTTAATTATTATTATAAAAGTGTTGTAATAGTCACATAAAAAAGAAATGATGCAAACTACAAAATGCTTAAAATCAATTTAAAATAGCTTCAAAAACCCCGCCATTATTTTCTGTACACAGCCTTACACGATTTGTAAAACTTTCGTTAACATTTTGTAACATTGCGGGGCTTATTGACCTGAAAGCTTCACGTATTCTTTCATATCGTCGGAAGTTGTAGGCGGTTCTTGGTATAAGCGCTCCTTGACATATCCCCACAGAAAGAAGTCAATTTTCGTAATATCGGGTGACCCGGGTGGCCAGTTCACAGCTCTTCTTCTGCCAATCCATCTCTCAGGATATGTATTGTTCAGAGAGGTTCTTACTACCATATCGTAATGGCCAGGAGCGCCGTCGAGCTGGAACCACATGAATTGACGCACTCTCAATTGGATATCTTCTACTAAAATAGGCAATTCTTGCCGCAAAAAATGTAAATAAGTTTGGCAATTTAAGTGTCCATCGAAAAAAAGGGCCCCACGACGTATTGACCAAGAATTTCATCCCACGTATTTAGCGACCACCAATGCTGACGGTGAATCTCTTGATAGATGTGGGTTTATATCGGAATAATGGTGGTAATTGTGCCTTGTGTGTTCATAAACCCGTCATTATGGAACGTTGATTCGCCGTAAATAAAACAAAATTAAAAAGTCTCTGTCTAATTTTGCATTGGCCCAACGACTAAAATCTGAACGACCTAGAAGATCATCTCCACTATGTTTGTGGTGCTTTTGAAACCGATATGGGTGACATTTTTCGTTTTTAATGGTAGGTTACGCCAAACTGATGTCCTGCTAACTTCTGCAATGTTCTCAATTTGCTTAGCCTTTTTCTTGTGTCTTCAACTAAGGCTGCCATTATTATTGCTTTATTGTTCTCACTTAGAACTAATTTGTCACGTCTAGGTTTCGAACATGACACGAATCTTTCAAAAAGATTCTCAAATGCCGATACGTCTGAATGGCGTCGATCGGGATACTTCTCTTTGTAGACACGCGTAGCCAACAACGGATTCCTTAGGCATTCACCAAGAATAAAAACCATATCGACTAATTCATTATTTGGAAAACGTGACATTTTCGGTTATATTTTGGGCTCTTTGTGCAAATCGGACAGCATAATTTGTCATATAAATTATAATTAAACTGACATATGTATAATATGTTGTTTTCGCATAGCAACTATTATTTTCACGGCACCTATGATTCAAAAGAACAACGAACTTTCTGAGTAACATGTTATTAATGGTAATTATCTTAGAAACTATTGCCTTTGGATATAGGACATGTTTAACAAAAATCATAGTAAATTTTTAAAGGAATTCATTCCTGATAAAATATACAGGTGGTTCCATTTAAAAAAAATCATTTTTTCCACTTTTTCTGTGGTTGCCAAAGAAATATCAATAAAGTCCTTTTACAAAAAGTTTCGTTAAAAATCAACATACCAAAAATTATACCACTTTTTAGGCTATGATAATCTCGAATTTGGTCAATATTTAGTCAACGATTGAATAGATACGATTTTTTGAATGAACAGTAATTTCGGTGGGAATTTTTAAAAAACTTGTTTTTTCTCCTAAACGAGTTGACTTTTGCAGATAAAAATCTTAACAACATTGACTTAAAATTCGATATACATATCAAAACTATAAAAATATATAGGGTGTTCCATTTAAAAAAAACTGAGTCCGGTCCTGTACAGACGAAATCGAGCTCCTCAGGGAACTCGAAATATTTTTACATTGTAAACGCCAAACGTTTGAATAAAAATGTATTTTAACATTTTCTGATAAAATCAATACTAACCGTACTGTTTAAGAACGAAGGCCAAGTGGGCAACCCTGTATATTACATTATTGAAATTTAAAACATTCTAAAAAAGTTTTTTTGAAAATTGTGACAGTTAATGGTACAGTGTTGCAAATGATTATAAGAAACTGAAAACTGGTTTGTTTTGGAACTAATTGGTTGTTAAGTATATTATTGTTAATTTTATGTTGTTCGATTTCAAACATCTCAAGCAGATCAAGTTTAAAGCTCTTGTGATACTTATGAAGGAGTTTTAGGTTTTTAAAATCAATAATATGGTTGGTTTCTTGGATGTGCTTGAAAATGTTTGAGTTGGGTTGAGATTTATGTTCTTGAATGCGTTTTTTTAAAGATCTACCTGTTTGACCATGTTGATGGAATTACAAGTCGAGCAAGTTATTGAGTAAACACAATTTTGATTTAAGTTTGATAATTACTTAATTTACTGTTATTTAATAGGCTGAAAATTTGTGTATACTTTTCGGTAAATTAATCTAAAAAATATCGTATCTAAGAAGAGTAGAGAAGGTAGACGCTTCGTAAATGTTGGTACAAACTAACTCCGCCGTGAGAAATCGTTGTCGCTTCACCCGTCATCTGTAACAGACTGTAAAACACCCAAAAGACCACCGAGAACTTTCACTCTAACATCACTCTCACACATTCAGTACACAATTTTCCAACACGATCATCCTCACACACTCATCAAATAATCGTACACAGTCATTCATCAAGCACAACATGAAAATAACTTGCACTCACAAGAATTCGTGTCGTTGTAGAAGAAACGACACGATAAAGAATGCAAGACCATAACCCAACATGAATACATTGCAGCAGTCATTGATCCCAAATTAGAACAAAGGAGATATGCGCAAGATTGGGGCTACCACATCGATACTCTTGTGGACGCCAAGCACCCACAACAGTTTGATAGGCCTCATACAGAGGCATTTTGGTGTCATTGGAACTGTGCCATTAGAGCACCCATTCGGATGAATCCGAATGTCAAACAAGAAGCAAGAACCCAACGACTATACGAGCTTTAGTGACAGCATTCGCACCATTGTATACCTCCATTGTATAAAATTTGGGAAATGAGTTACTACAGAGCATCACATTGAATATATAGCCAGTCAAGGAATCAAGCACACGATAAAAACGAAAAAAATAGCATCAACCTCACATACTCACCAACTAATCGCTCACATTCGTTCATCTGACACATGATGAAAATAACTATCAATTTAGGAATATATAAATGATCCCTTGCATTAAGCATAATTGTGTACCTGCATATAAAACTCGATTTGATACAAAAATATATTGCATCTATAAAAAGTAATTTACATATTATAGTTGACCATATCATTACTGCTTCGCATTCGGATATCGCTATAAAGCATACGTTGATCGAGTTTTATGGCAGTTTGAGTCGATTCTAAATCAACCCACTGTAGTACGTATTTGCCCCATCACATGTGTATTTATACTGACGATTGTAAATACCCTTGGCATAAAACATGAATAAATGATCTATCTATCTGTCTATTTATTCTAATATTGTAAACGGACTCGCCGATCAACCAATGGCATGCGTTATTTGCGGTATGATGATTTAATGAGGTAATACACGCACAGGGTTGCTACTGCACCTAATCGCCGTTTCTGGTATATGTAGGTAGAGTTCAAGAAATGCTACTTCCAACTCAAGAGCCAATGCGTAAATCTAGGTGTGAGTTTTGTCCACGAAACAGAGATAGGAAAACCAAAACAGTGTGCCGGAAATGCGAGAAATGTATGCCCTCACCACGGTGTCATTATACGTGGAAACTGCTATTAATTACACCAAACCTTTCTAAAATGCATTGTTTTACATAATAAATTAACACATATACTTATTTTTTTGTGTAGTTTTATTTTTAAGCCCTGGTTGGAACCCTGGCTTAACTGAAAGCATAGAAGCTTAGATTACCATCTTACACAAGTTTTCTGATTTGCGAGTCAGTAACGTACGGAGAGGAGGAGGGGAGGGGAGGGGAGGGGGGGGGGGGTGAATACTTCTATAAAATTACAAATTACATTGATGATTCACCAAAAATCCAACACATACATATGTAATGTAATATACCCATTATATAATGCCATTGCGTGATATAATAAGGTTATTATGTAAGAAAAAAATTATCATTAAATCAGAATTTGTAATATAATACCATGTCTGCTTGAAACGTGACTAATTGTATTGATAAAGAGAAAAGCTTCGGAAAATCCACCTCCGTTGCTCAAAACCTCATAATCAACATTCATTATTGACGTTGTTAATTCTCTAAACACGAGATACGCTTGTCGGTACATATGGTAAACGAAACAGATTTCTGCATAATATTCCGTTTACAGAGAAAATACTGCTTCCGCATGCAACGTTTTGGAGTGCTGCTACAATAGCTACAGCTCCAATAAATAAGATTCGCTGCGTCGAATTTGAATTATGTAAACTGCTAAACGATAAATGTGAAGGCTTGCATTGCAGAAACACGTGCCTCGCAAATTATGCTGTCGATGCTCTGCGCTTCAGTAAAATTGAATACCGAATAAATTAATAAATTTTCATAGATAGAGTTTAGTTTATCGTGTTGTATGCATAATGATTATGAAATATTACGAACAAAAGCTACACTGAAAACTTAATATAACAGACTGAAGCTCTGCTCTAGTCCAAAGATCACGATCAAAGTTGTTATAAAAACAAAAATCTAATACGATTATCGGTATCATTGAACTGAAAAAAATGAACCTGTAAAAATTCAATTCTCAACGATATATTTTATGGATAGATACAACACCATCGGGCAACGCTCGACTCTAAATTGAGACGTAAAAAATTCAATTCGTGACGATCGCTCATATAAAAAGCCAAACATTCGATTAGATTTCGTGACTTTACCGTCTTCGAATGGTTTCTATTCCGAGGCTATCTAAAAAACTACATCGGAGCACTACTAAATCATCGTTCTCTTCCCGCTAACCTCGATAAATTTAAAATGCGACGTTATTTATCACGTCGACTGCGGTCGACCGCGCAAAGAAAGCTCCGTTCTTTTGTTTTTTTGCATTGCCGTCTTCTTTTTTCACGCTGTTGCCGGGATTTTTCCGACTACGCGAACCGCTCTACGTGTGGCTCGAGTCGATATTGTTTCTAGAATTTCGTCCGGGCTTAAAACGAGAGCTTTCACGTCCAGAGGAAATATAAACGGAGAACGATTTGAAAATTCTATTTTCATAAAAAGGTTGGCGTTTACTTTTGTTCTCTGTGTTTTGTTTCTAGACGTGAGACGTACATTATCGATTTATGTTGTGGTTCGTTTCACGGTTACTTTATTAATTTTGGCGTGCATGTTGTTTACTTTTAGGTATTAGCATCACCTAAATCTAACCTAAAATTGTATTAACTCCTACTTTGTATGGACAAAAGAGTCTATTAGGAGTCAGGCCCTAGGCCTTAGGACAATTAATTCTATTCTAGTCTCCTCTGATCAAAGCGACAATTCGGCCAAACTGATATAAAGAATAATAGCAGCAATGAATTCATTTTTACCTTCGTAAACGACAGTTAGTGTGTATGGAATTATTATATTATTAGAATATTAGTTCCATCCTCGGCAGCACTCTTCCAATTTCTTCGAAAGAAGCACCTGTAATTCCTCTTCCAAAAAAAGCCATTATGTTAACTTCTGCCTGGCCAATACTAGATTTTATTAATGCTAATACTCCTACCTTGACACAATTACTAGACTCGTGGTTATGCCGGTCGTAAGAGACACCTTCAACTCGACGAGGAGGGATGTTCTTGGACGGTCTACAAACAACTTACAAAGATTCCGTTTAATATTACAAGAGTGGTGGATATTCCATGCCATAAATATATTCATGAACGGACTAACTTCAAGAATTTGCTCAGCCGCGGCTTTGGAAGCTATTTTAGAGCTCACACTCTTACATATCGTAGTGGAGCGATTGTCCATAGGGCATTGTACCGACTAATCTCTGGTGGGGCTCCCTAATTTTTCAGTCTAACAAACGACGAAATGGTTAGGAAATACATCTTAGAAAAGAATTTTCTCGCCAAACTAAGCAACAATGGGGAATGGGAAGGGGTATTCAGCCCAGAAACCAAATACCCAAACCCACTGGGAATTTATCCCAGTGTCTTCCAAGCAGGAGTCAATGCTATTGGAAGATGTGCTCAACTGAATCTTGTCAGTAACTATCGGAACCAAAGCATTACAATTTCTCCGACCGTTAAGCAGTTATAATGGCGATGAGTTCTAACAGCATTAAATGGCTATTAGTCTGGGAATGCTTAGGGATACTATACCACATTGCCTAAGAAAGCAGAGTTGCTTTATGCTGGGTATCAGGAGACATTTGAATTAATGGCAACGAGAAATCTAATCCATTGGCAAAAAAGGCCGCCACAACATCCTTTGTGGAACCGAAACAGTTTTTCGGAATAGGGATGAGCACCCACAAAAGAGAACTCAAGAACAGGGAGGAAAAGGTCAGAGCAGTCTTCTTGGTCTGCAGCAAAGAGCAAGGACCATGGTCAATCTAGGTAGGAACAAACTACGTGTTTCTGTGGGTATTCTTACATGGCAGTGCCACCTTGGGAGACACTTGGCAAGGATAGGACTAAGGAAGAACTGTTTCTTTCCATCAAAACAGAACAAAAATTCCTAAAATCCATAAAGTCGGTTAAATCCTACAAATCAGCAGGTAAAGATGGAATTTTTCCAGGTGTACTACAGAAGAGCTTTCAAGAAATGTACTACTAGTCAAACTACATATTTAAGGCGGTTTTCTATCGTCGTTACATTTGTCAACTCTAGAGGCAGGTTAGGGTGGTCTTCATCTCTAAGGCTACCAAAAAAGAAAACATATAGTCAAAGTTCATTTCAAATCAATTGAAGAAAAATAATAACGATTAGCTTGATGAACAAGCACTGCCTGACGTTGGGAACGGAGAAAACCAAGGCCGTTCTATTGATCAGGGGAAGAATTCCCAGAGAGATTCAACAAACCATGGCTACTATAGAAGATTCAACGACAAGCAAACATCTACCATTTCATACTTGCCATATGAATTTTAGATTTGGGCTGATGTTTTGCAACAAGGCAATGGACAGAAAGCGGTAGTTTAATTTGAATAGCTATAAAACAAGGCATCTATGCAGTTATGATCCAGTATTCGACTTTCCATTCAACATGGCACATCGCAGACCTTTGACTGACAAAGCGTTACAAGCTTATATTGAAGTATTTGACAGTAATGAAGATATTTCCGAATATGAAGACCACAGAAGTGAAGTATCTAAAAGTGACAGTTCTAATGGTGAAGTCGATAAGTCTAAGTACCTACAAGTCTGTAAAGTTGTTATTCAAAGAATGGAAGAATGGAATGGAAGTCGGAACAACCCCAACAACCTAACACTCGCAATTCCTTTTTATCTATTTTTTCAAACTAACAAAAGTTGCTTCACTCAAAATGCTATATCTCACAAACTAATAGTCCGACAGCTGTCAAATTAATACAGGTATCTTCTAAAGGTTAGGGCTAACTAAAAATCATATGGATTTAATGCTAGTAGCACCATCTATGTCTCAGTCTTCGAACAGCCCACCGATTAATTGTGAATACTAAGTGTAACATATTCTTTTACTTTCAAAGCCTGTCTATCATTCGAATATAATTTGCTAATCTAACCCTGTCAAATGCTGCATCACAGAATTCTATGAAGACTATTTTGTAAGAATAGCTTCAAAATTTAGGAATAAACCAACCATGTGATTCATTTTATTTTCTTTGTTTCTATGTGTATTTACAAACATTTCCGAGTGTTTGCAATAAATTAAATAAATTGGACGACAAAATTTTATCTTAAACAATTATATCCTAAACACAATTCGCCAGATAAAGTTTATTTGAGCCTAAACGCTTGCAGTTTTTGAATTAAATAAAGCCTACACAACCTCCCAACTCACTGTTTCGTTTAATATTAAATGCTACGATTATATCTCCTAATTGACCCAAAAATACCCGCACAAATGGCGGGTACCAGTTCGGTCACCGTCCAAAGGCCGTAATCATCAAATACTATGTATGGGAATCTAGCACCCACTCTAGCCTTCTATCTCCTCTGTGAGCATTATCAGGCTCGGGGAGTCCCCCGTCTTATTACTTATGGTTTTAGTTCGTGGCCTAGTCGAGACTGTAATCCGCTCCTAGGGGCTCGAATATCAAAATACAATCGCGAACCGCTCTTATCGTTCGCCGTCTAACAATAAAGAAGTTCAGGGTACGGAAGTGGTCCAAGATAATTTTCCAATAGAGATAGGGATCCTCTTTTAACAAGTGGAGCAGCGAGTAGTAGACTTACGGTCGCCCTATCCTCCCTGGTATCTACATTGATGTTGCTTTCATTGTGCCGTTCTTCGTACAGTAGTAGTCGGAGTCGTTCAGTTGCTTGCCCTTCCTTTTCCCTCTAAAACTCCACGTGTATACATCTAACATTGTTTTGCGGAGGATATCGCCTGTAGTAATGTCTTCGTTGTTGGTGGTGTAAGAAGCGATTTTGATTAATGCCGCTGGAGATATCTTTTGTTTATTAAATTATTATATTTAAGAGGTGAGCTTTTATAGCTCGTGCTTATCTTTAAATTGTTGCTTTAGCCCTTGGGGTTAGGTATGCAATTTAAAAGATAAATTGCGGAAAAGTTCTTCTTAATAAATTTTGGATTATCTACATACTACGAGGCTGATTATGTTAAATAAAACGTCACATTTAAAAACTATGTAGTTAAGATAATTTATCTATCTATCTATACATCTATCGGGAGTGAAAATCCAGCATTGCCCGAGATAGATTACTATCTGGTGTAAAGATCTGTCGACTTGTGTCTACTAGAGGGCGTGAGGTTTGATTTGGTGCATTGTAATAGGCCTAGAAGAGAATATTATCACTAGATTCTGCAAGGAGAAGAAAGAAATTCCAGTTCATATGCTGTACCATTGCGAGGGCGTGGCGAGGCCAAAGTTTTTAGCACTGGGTTTAGAGAACTCTACAGCGTATAAGTACATTAAGAAGCTGCTCTCGTAGAAGATAAGCCTTATACACAGGGCAAACTTACAGGGCACCATCCAGTACAATAGATTTGAAAAGGTTCCGTTGGAAGAGGTCCATAAGGCCACTCCAATCCTGACCAAATCTTATCTAACCTCACATCGTTTCTCAGCTGAGAAACTGGCTAGGTGGTCTGATGACGTACCTGTTGTGAAAGGTGAGCTGAAAACCTTAACAAGATACAAACATCAACAAAGTACATACATATGAAGAGAGAAATATTTCTGGAAACTATTCTTTTCTGTAATTTTACTTACAATTCTTTCGGGACAAAGCTATGTGCAGCCTGGCAAATCTTGATTGAAACAGTGAGTCATCACGGCGCGCGTAAGCGAAGGGACCTCGATGACTTCGTTACACCACCAGCCAAAAGTAAGGTGTTACAAGTGTGCTACAGTATCTTTACTTTGTTCGTTTACACAATGTCTGCTTAAATGACACGATGTTCCAGATATTTTGGCCAGCACTATCATTATATGTGTGTATGGATTTCGTCCACCCTCCCTGCCACCACACCTGCAATTCGCCGAGCCTACGTCATCAAACGTGCGAATCACAAAATACTGCAGGATGACGTGCACTGAGAGACGACATGTGTCTCATGGTGATTGCATTTCATTCCTTCCCTGCCTAATTATGCCAACTGACCCCTGGTTGATCCAACCCACTTGTGCTCTGCTCTGTTTCAACCGAGATTTGCCCTCTATGTACACTCGATTGAAAGAAGTTGTAGAACGATTTACATATAATCGCTATGTAAATCGTTCTACAACTTCTTTGAATCGGGTGTACCTATTAATGATTAGATGATTGCAATTCAGCGTCATAAATTGGCCCTGTAAATCACTCCAATTGACAATTGTCAATATTTATACCGGGTGGCCAGATAAGAATGCAAAGTGCTGTGTTTGGGAAACTACTCGTCCGAGGGACTTTGCAGACTTTTGCGGAAAAAAACACTGCCAAAATGATCAAAAGTAGACAGTGGAAAATATTGTCAGATTTCCAAGATGGTCAGCATAGGGCGCAACCGCCATCTTAAACCTTTAAAGTGATTTTTCACTGAAATCCACCCAGTAAATGTTACCAAAAATATGTACCTTTCAAAGACAGGCTTTACTCGAGTAATTTCTGTTTAACACTTTTTGATGTAAGTATTTATTAAAATAATTTAATGTTTTTTTAAATAAACAGCTGTAACTCCTAAACGACTAAACGGCTTTTAACGATCTTGTTGGAAAACGCATTTATTGTTCCATCCAATGCATCTTACCCATGATATTTATAATAATAAAATTCTCTAAAAATTAAAAGCAATAATATGACTTTCTTTTCATAAAAATGAGGTGAAAAAAATCATATAATTAAAAAAAAACTATTACACCGGTATTTATTGCTGTTGATTTGTCTTTTTTTTTCAAGATTCAATGATAAAATTTCATAATTTAATAAATTTTATATAATGAAAGAATTTTTAGTTCAGAAAAATTTAAAAGAACGTACAGGAGTACAACAAAAAAAGAAAAAAAGACCGATTTTGAAATAAAAGTAATACGTCCTTCGATAGTCGAACTGGCTTACGTCACACTCAATGCATTGCTGGAGCGGCTCATTACACTTGTCAACAGGTTTTTCTTTCTTACACTCTGATAGGTGTACGTTATGGACTTTTTCATTGTAATTCTGAAAATATTTTCAAAAATTGACTATCACGTCAGGTTTCTGAGATATGTTTTTTTTATACATATGTACATATGTATATGTATTAAATGCACTATATGTCCAAAGATATTTTTTTATTAGTAAATTAACAGAAACTATCAAGTTAGTACCATGCTAACGGGCATGTCTGAACAGGATTTAACATGTTTGGGCTTCATTTGTACATCATAGCCGTTAAACCACTTCCCATTTTTCTCTAGAATCAATCAAATCAAGGAATTAATAGATATGTGCATATGTGGGTTTATATAAGGTTCTACAGACACGTTATTCGACTCAAATTGACTCAATGTATGGTAGTAACATTAGTTAAACGTTTTTTGAATTCGCAATGTCTCGTATGTGTCCTAATAGTTTTTGTTATGTATGTGGAGAATTCACCGTTCAACAGCATAGACGAAATATTACACCTTTAATAGAAAAATCGTATAACCTTTATTTAAATTAAAAATTATAAATCAAGACAAGTTGTGGACCCCTCACAATGTCTGTGCACGATGTGCTGTTACTTTGAGAAGCTAGGTAAAAGGTAAAAGCATAGATATGCCATTTGGTAGGCCTATGATTTGGCGAAAACAAAAGGCTCATTCGACAGACTGCTATTTTTGCTTGTACAAACATCTTCGGGTTTTCCAGCAAAAATAAGGATAAAATTACCTACCCTAATTTACCTTCTGCCAATCGTCCAGTTCCTCATTCGGAAGCTTTGCTAGTACCAAGTCCTATGGATGTTTCGAACCAAAAACATGTTGAAACCGAGATAAAAGAATATATTTCATTTAATAAATCAATTGGAATTAAATGACGTAGTTCGAGATCTCAATTTATCAACAACTCAGGCAGAAATATTACGATCAAGACTGCAAGGATGGAAGATGTTAGCCCCGATTACGCGTATTTCTCTATATCGCGAGATCGCCAGAAAGAACTGTCGCAGTATTTTTCAACTGAAGAAGGTCATTCATTTTGCAATAATGTTGATGATTTAATGCCAAGATTAGGTTACAAACACCAACCGGAAGAATGGCGTTTTTTATAGATGCTTTTAAATTCAGTTTGAAAGCTGTCCTTCTACATATAGGAAACATCTACCCCTCCATTCCTGTTGGTCATGCCGCGCACATGAAGGAAACATATGGTAATACGACACGTCTCCTCGATAAAATCAATTACAAAACCTATAAATGGTACATCAGTGCTGATCTCAAGGTAGTTGCAATTCTACTTGGTCTACAACTTGGATTCTCAAAGTATTGCTGTTTCCTTTGTGAATGGGATAGTCGAGCGAGAAATTTGCAATATACTGTTAAGCAATGGCCAACCAGAATACAATATACTCCTGGAGAAAGGAACGTAGTTCATAATTCGTTGGTGAAACCTCATAAAATACTTTTACCGCCATTACACATAAAATTAGGTCTGACGAAGAATTTCATCAAAGCATTGGACAAAGAGGGACCAGGATTTCGATACCTTAAACAAAAATGTCCTAATATATCTGAAGCAAAACTTAAAGAGGGGATTTTTATATGACCCCCGATTAAACTGCTACAACAGGATCGAGAATTTGACGTCCTTTTGAGCGATTTAGAGCGGACTACTTGGGATGCATTTAAAAGTGTATGACAAAAAATTTCTTAGGAAATAAATAATCTGAAGATTATTAAAAAATTGTTAGGGAACTTCTTAGAAGTTACCATGCATTAGGCCGTAATATGAGTCTTTAAACGCATTTCTTGCATTCGCGCCTGAACTTCTTTCCCATGTATCTTGGCGATGTTAGTGACGAGTGTGGGGAAAGATTTCATCAGGATATTTCCACTATTGAAAAACGCTATCAGGGCAAGTGGAATAGGGAAATACTTGCTGACTACTGTGGGACTGTTTTGGAATGTTCTTCATCCCAATATAAAAGAAAAGTAAAAAGAAAGACTTTCTAAATACGTCCCAGAATAGCATATCCTTAGTTAGTATTAGTATTGTATGATCAATAAGAATTTTATTTGCTTATAATACCAAACGTGATAGAAGAAATTTGTTTTTATAATAATTATTATAAATCAAAAACAAGTTTGTATATAATTCATAAAGAAAAATGAACAGTTGTTGTTCTGTGATTAATAAAAGATGTGCCCTTGCAATTACGGCGAAATATGTTTTTGCAACTAGACGGTTGTCCAGCATATTCCTGAAGCAATGTGTAAGAACATATAGATCTAAAATATCACCAGAGGGGAAGTGGGCAAGTAGGTATTTCCTTGGCCATGGCGATCGCCAGAACTCACCTATTCTACTATTCTGACTTCTATTTATGAGGCCAGATGAAAGGCATTGTTTACCAAATTCCATCAACAGCTAGGGACGACATAAAAATACGAATACAAGAGGCTATTTGTAGCCTGTCAAGAGCAGAAATTGAAGCTGCTGTAATATCCATGCATGAACGGCTCCAACAATACATCGAGTGGAATGCAAGGCAGTTCATACATTGAAGGACGCATTAGTTTTATTTCAAAATCGGTCCTTGTTTCTCATTGTGCTCCTGCACGTTTTTTTTTTAATTCTTTTTGAACTAAAAATACTTTTACTATTTAAAATTTATTAAATTATGAAATTTTATCATTAAATCTTAAAAAAGGACAAATAAACAACAATAAATACCGGCGTACTAATAGTGTTTTGTTTTAATTGTATGATCAAAATTTTCTTTTTTCGGTATTTTAATCTACGAATTCACTAATTTATTTAGTTCTCATTTCACTACTTACATTTATGGGAAAAAAGTTATAGTATTTAATTTTTTCGAGAATTTTGCAATTTTTTGTTATCTCAAAAAGCGGAAGTTGCAGCTATTTATTAAAAAAACATCGGATTACTCTCTCTCTCTCTCTCTCTCTCTCTCTCTCTAGGACGAACAGTTTCTGACATACAGCACTTTGCATTTTTATCTGACCACCCGGTATATACAAATCAACAGTCGAGCATTCTATGATAAAGAAACAACATCTTTAAGTTAATTCTGACCATTTCCGCATATTAATATAATAACAATATACTTGCCTAAAGCACGACAAAATCATCCCCGTATAATTGAATAAAAAACGAAATCGTTGCGCCAGTGAAAGCAAATAAAAAAAGGGCGACTAACCCTTAGAAGGACCTATAGGGACGATGCGGTAAGATCGTGATCGGATATTTTGCTTGCGTAGGCGCTGGAAAAATTGAAATAAAGAGGAAGTTTTCGACGAGTTAGTAGTAGTAAGTGGTTCCGAGTTTTTTTTTCCTAGAACTGTCACGCAAATGACAGATACAATAAAAGTTCTATGAGCAGAAGTAAGAGGAA
>SMLS01072828.1:0-46813 GCA_004785975.1 Popillia japonica
ATATTCTTTAAGCTTGCGACTGTACTCATTCTTCTTTGTTATTATGTACTGTAATATAACTTCTTTATCAAACAAATATCCATCTTTTCTGTAACATACATGTTATGAAACTAATGAGTAAGATGTATATTAAAACACTTGAAACGCAAACTTACGTTATGACAGGATTACGGCAAGGTTGAAGTGATAGGGAACAACAATCAAAATCTTTTACAGAGTCTTTGCCAAGTCTTAGACTATTTGTACCATATCCAGATGCAGCAGCGTCTTTCTTCTTTTCGTGGTATGTGTAAACAGCTCCTGCTGTACAATTTCTTGCATGTCTAGTCATCTTTAGTAAAAGCAATAGAAATCAAACAAACGAAAATGTAAATAAAAATTAAACGCCACCTGATTCAAAGTTTTAACATATAGCCTGATATAGCCACAGCAAAGAAAACAACACAGAATATGACTCCGACTACTTTACGATGTAATTCCACTTGATTTGAACTTGTTCTCACAAAAATCAATAGCCGCAGAAAGACAAATGGAAAGATGAATGAAACGCATACGAACTGCTGAAGGAATATCAAATCAATTGACAATTGAACTGACAAGTAAGTCATGAAGTCATCCAACAAAAATATACTGAAATATACATCTGAAATCTGAAGCAGATCGGAAGCGAATATGTCTATCAATCACTAGAGGCCACTAGGCAGCAACATGAAGGGTGAGATGATTGCAGTTCAGCGTCTATTCTAAACTTAGCTTTTGAATGATATACATAGAAATGATTAATTGAATATTTTATACTAAACATCTGCGATGGGAAAGCTATACTTTATAAATATAACTATATTTATTTGAAACATTTTTAAAAATTTTTGATGTATGTATGTATTATAAATACATATCTGTGGTAAGTGCTTCCGCTATTGCGGATTTACTGTATATGCAACGAAATGAAGTTGGCTCCGAATAGATCAAATCTGTTTTTGACGTATTTGTAGGAGGGGGCAATGTCAATGTCTATCTTGTTGACGTTTGATAATCGTCTCTTCGAAAATACAAATAATATAAATAATGTTTGCCCTTCTTTCAGTTGTCTAAATAACGTGAAATAAATATAATTCAAAATGGCATAGATATAATAAACAAATAACTACAAGTAAGTAATACATAGTTTTTAAAAGACAGACCTAATATTGCCCTACATTTATTAAATAATTTAATCAGGGCTTATCAAATTTTAATGTCATAGATATAGTAACGTTTAGAGATACTACGAACTACTAATTATTTTTAAATAGCTGAAGTTATTACAGTAAAATCAATACATTTAATTTTTTTTTACAGATGTAGTTAAAATTAAATGTACAATATGAGATTTAATAAGTTAGAACTTGAAACTCTTGCCACACAACCATCAAGTAAGTTCGAAAAGGAAGGAGTTCTTTACATACGTGAAAGACAAGAAGGCTTTTTTCGAAAATCAGAAAGTAAGCATTTTCGGATTAACTAATTTATAAATAGTAATTGTCGCATGCAGATGTTTCATCATTTTACATTGCAGTCATGTAGCATGAATAGGATGTATCTAACTTAGCATGTACATTAACTATATGATTATATATTTACATGCCAACAATTATTAGTCATATACGTTACTTATACCGGTCGTTTTGAGAAATAAGATAAATAAAGCCGGGAAGAGGCAAGGGGTATGAAAATTCGCTAAGAAGTGGGGACGCGTATGAGTCTATGAACGGTGTGCTCTACAATATTGGTGGGGACGTAGCTCCCTTCACCACCTCACCGCATTAAATATCCTATGACTCAAAACGACTGGTATATATTGTTATTATTAATGGTCATAAAAAATTTTCTTTATTTACCATTTCCTACTTGAATCTAATGCATGTTACCTTTCAATAAGGTAACATAGCGGGTATTAGCGAAATATTCTAATATCTTGTAGCATTACAACTTGTGAAGTGGAAGCAATAAAAAAAGCTTTAAATTAATATTCCAATAATGTAAATCTGGTATATACATATAAGAAAATTGAAGTACTTTATTCATGTATATGGACTTAATGTAAATTACATAACTGTATGTTAAGTTTATGCATGTTGTGATGCTGGAACTGTCCTCACTAAAAGTCTCTCCAGATCTAAAGCGCAGGTGTATGGGGTGGGATTCGACGTTGGTATTCCTAAGATTAGAGAATGCTGCAACCAAACTCCAGGTCCACTAGGTTCCTTTGGGAAAATCAAGGTGCTCTAGTGTTGTTTCCAAAGTAGGTACCTTGGTTTCCTAGAATAAATCTCTTGATTTGAAATATAGTTCATAACCAGGTATCCTGTTCTGAATTAGGCTACAAATTTTAAACGACAGGTATCATGTCTGTCTGATAGTTGCAAAAAAGTATTATGTTGCGTTACAAAGTTTTCCCGGAAAACAAAGAATTATCCGATGCTTGGTTAACTATGATATACATACATATGCACATAAAACTATGGAGAAGGTGCCAAGGAAGAATCAAAGGTGATTTTAGTACATACACAAAGTTAATTTCATGTTAGAGGAAAGAAATAATATTAAGAAATAGAAATAAATAAAAACAAGGAATAACAAAACCAAAGATGTATTGATTACGGATTGAAAATGTACAAGAAAAATTAATTAATTAATTGGCTGATGCAGGAGGAATCATGTTTCAGAATCAAAAATGACTATTTGCCCTTTTTTCAGGATAATGTTGAATTGGAAATAGATTTACAATGGAAAGATTGTTTGCATTGTTAGTCGGTGTTGTTGTTAATATGGAGAGGTTCACGTCAATCTGTACCGATATCACATGTTTTTCTCGAAAATTCTACCGGGGTGGAACTTTGTGTAGGCTAATATTTTATTTTTTACTTCGTTTCAATGTTTTCTTGTGCGAAAACATAGAAATCGAATTCTACTGAAAGACTACTGAAACGCTTGTCTGCTTAATGAAAATACGTAGACCAACTCATTCGAAGAGTACATACAACGTCTACTTCTAAATTTAGTTTGTGAAAGTTCTAGCACACAATGTTCAAAAAGCTCTACCGCCTAATTTTTTGCAAGTTAAACGTGTCAGAAAAAAACTATTCTAAATTATTATATTAGGTCTGTTTTGTATATTACTGTTTTTATAGAAAAAATAAAAATAATTCTTTACCGAGACTGGTATTTTGAAAAACTTTAATTAGCTACTGTTACATACAATAATAATTTTGAGCTGTTGCTTTTGGCCTTATTTCATTAACCGTGAATAATAGAACAATTTCCAATAGTAATTGCATTTATCGCATTTACCAGTCACTATTAATAGATGTTAGTGTTGCCAGTAAAACGCTGGTACGAAATAGTACAACAAATTCAAGGTATTTCTCTGATTATTTAGTGATTGTTGTTTGGTAGGAAAGGAAAAGGCATTATATAGTGGAGTATTTTTAATTAAACGAAAGGACGTAAATTAGTAGTGACGTAATAAAATAAATCTAATTGTGGAACCGTACGCACAAACAATTATAAATAGGGGATACTATAAATTTGTAGCCAAGAAGTTGTGGTAATATCAATCGCAATTGTTGTCCATGGAATACATACAAGTAACATAAATCAACTTTTTGTGGTGTATTATTTTTTACGGTTTCGTTGTACCTTTTTAACTACTAATTGTTGCAACTTATGCTAATAATAACTATAAATTTACGGTAGTTTTACCAGAAAAATGATCTCCCGAATATTCGTTGAAGCTACATATATCTTTCATTATAAGGTGGAAAAGGTGCTCAACATTAATGTCAGTACAGTGAGTTTTTAAGACCGCATACCATTTTCTGCGTTGCGTGGGGTGTTGCAGTTATTTTTTAATTTTAATATGTTTCTCTCTTGAACATACATACACCACTTATTATTTTCAGATAAACAAAACAACAAAAAGTCGCACTGACTGAAATACTAATGACTTGTAAATACAAGGAATGTAAATTGATTTCTAACAACGAGGTCTCGACTATTACTCTGTCACATTCTTAAAACGGGTTTCTCAAATTTCTTTTTCATGATAATGCTTTCTTTAATTTTTTGTCTTTTTATTAATAAAAGAATATTGGTTTATCCCGTAAAAAACAGAACAAGAATATTATTTTTGTATTGACTGTAATAATTATTTAGTTTCTACATTTTTACTTCATTTTGGAACATCTTTTGATAGGCATGGTAATATGATAGTTCCTTTTTTCCGAATTGAGTTAAAGAAAGCAATATATTGCATCAGCTGATAGTTTCATAGCCCCGATCCTGTTGTTGCTATATACCTAAGATTATTCTCAAAAATTCGTAGGTTACAACTGTGGTGTTTAGGTTCTGTAACAAGAACGTTTGATAGGTGTCATTAGAACCCTAGTTGCTTAACTCTATTTTCAGATTTTTCAAGTATCTATTACAAACGGCTGTATTAGTTTCGTGTTATTACATTCTCATAATATTAAAAATATTTCTAAATCTTTCTTTTCTTGCTGTTAAAATGTAGGTATTTTAGAAGTACCGTTTAGTTATAAGAATAGAAATGTAAACACCAGTATAAACTTTATGCAATAGGACTTGTACATTTGTATTTATAAAAATAAAATCGCCCTCATATAGTTAGTTTTAAGAACCCCGTGCAATGTCATAGAGATGTAAGACATTAAAATTTGTGAAATAATCGCTATATAAATATGGTTTGATAATCATGCGTTGCAGGAAGGAATAACAAAAAAGAGAAACAAAAGAGGCTACGAAATCTGAGCTGTGTTGGGGGCGCAAGTAAAGGTATTATGCACTTAAGATATATAATTTTAATCCTGTTCCATCTTGTCACGTTATAGTACTAGAAGCAATAGCATAATGTATGTACATATTTATTTGTAATTACACTTTGTACAAAACAAATTCTAATATCATCTACTTTACATTTGTAATATAACCACTATGTATATTCATAATTATAACACACAAGATTGAACAGGCTCTAACATTCATCGCATACTAACCACTTACTAATGTCATGTCTTACTGGCTAATCATACATTTACGTTTGGTGAAGGATACACATGCACGTGATTTCAGCTTTATTTGTCTATTCACACACCTACAATATATGATAGTTGTAGCACTTATTAACTAGTTATATACTTTGTATATTGTGTAATATAAACATTTAATTATTAGAAAATTTATCAGAGAAATTAAATTTATTTATTTACCTAAAGCGATGCGCCTACATTTATATACTCTAACAATCAGCTTTCTAATACAGCTGGTTAGTGAACAACCTGTTTTCCAATAAACATTGTCAGGTATAATAGGAAAAGATAACTATAACTATCGCATTCTTTGCTTGTGGATGCATGTGTAAATATCAAAATTACTGCTACATTTGCTCATGGAAATGTAGTTAGTTTTAATTTTATATTTAAACAGTGTACTTACATTTATTTCGGTTCACATTGAAACTACTTGCGAACTAATGTTCACATTTTAAATCGCAAATATAATGGATAGTTGAGTATTTTTCATTTTTCGCAAATGTTTTGATTGTTTGCAGGATTATTGTTATTATCAATCGTTTCAAATCTAGAATCCATAGCGAACTCGCACACAGTTTAATCGCATAATATATCGTTTCAGTAAATTTAATACATGCATCAAATATACAATACATTCTTTTATTAAATTTAGAAAAATGTTTTTGTTTTATAACTGTTCAGGCATCTCTCCGTGTTATCTGAAAAGTTCAGTTCGTTGTTTAAGCTACGCTCGAAGAAACGGACTCCATGACATTCAAAAGTAGTTTTGCTTCTATCTATCGCAAATACATAGGTACTTATGTATATCGTTTGAAATTAGTAGCTTTATATATTCATTTTGCTACTATAGACAAGGAATCACCGTCCGGAAAATTGAAGACTTTGAAGTATAGACCTTCCAAACCATATAGTACTCCTGTAGATTATGTTATATTCGAACAACACACTGTTTGTTATTTGGTCGATATCTTCTCTAGCTGGTGTATGTCAAACAAAATTTTTCTTTTCCTGTACACTGTTGGGAAATCTCTTATATGTATATCGAAGATTTTCTTATATCCGTGTAATATAGAGCTTCATTCTGTCTGAGAGAGAGAGAACTATTTTAGAGATATACATATATGTGATAGCAACATAATACCACTCGTCAAGACATTCATGCTACAAAATTTGTAATCTGACTTCCTTTAATTTTCGAAGCCAGTATATGTATACATATATGATTTTTATATTCAATTGTGAATGGAATTTCATATTCATTATTATTATTATTATAAGTGGTCTCTTATTTTTTTCTACTTATAAGATATAATATAAATGACTGCAGAAACTAACCAGTTTGATGAAGGAATTGTATGTATATTCTACGACTGGACATCCTCCCTAATATAGTATCATTGCTTAAATCAACACCAAAGTTACTACGGCCATAGTCATAGCTAGAAAAACATTGAGAAAGTAAGACTGACGACAACATATAACACATAATAACACCAGGAGTAGCTTCGCCATTCACAAAATGATGGAAAATTAAAAGCAATAAGTAAAGACTGAACTGGCTACATTTTTGTTGCATGTTTGAATTAGCTTGAGACATTACGGACAAAAATTACATCAATTCAGTCTTATTAAATATTTAATATTTCATTGCCCAATGATCAATATCCTTACTGTACATAGAAGATAAACTAAACTAGTGCAATATTTTTAGGAAATTTTGGTCAAGTTTGCTCAATCCTGTTCTATTTTATTCAAATAGGTAACATTAACAAATTAGGTAACAACAACATTGAAAACGTTGTGGAACTGATTGTGAATAATGCGGGGCACAAAATGTAATGGAAAATTTTAATTAAATGTTAACGATCAATCATAAGTAGACACTTATGGATATGGATTAGCTACATACATACGTACGTACAGTACTGTGCAATGATATCTAACAACTCATACCAATTTCGTTGTTGTGTTACCCAAAAATCTATATGTATATCGAGATCTTGTTTGGACAATGTCATGTGATTCGTGTATATAATTCTTTCTATCATCTAATTAATATTAAGTCAATTGACAATGTAAAAGTATAAGACCTTAATTAGACGTTAATTAGATTATATATGTTTGTCCCAGTTTTCATTGCACATCACTGTCTACTGTCTGTACGTAATAACAAAATCAGAACTGAAACTTACTGTGGTCTATACCTACATACGTTTAATGCATTAGGTATATATCTCTTTCTATAATCCGTTTTTTAATTATAATATTTGCTAAGCATAGGCTAGATAGGTGACATTTTTGTATGGAAAAATATGTTAGGTACTACCTCTATGTTAAAAATCCATTACAGAAAATTAATTGACAATATTTTTCTAAGCGTTTGTATATAAATGTATTTGTAGTAGGTAGCAAGTGTAAATTGGCTGGTTTACACATTGGAATATATCTTTCATTCTTTGTTCTCTGCATAAACCCCGTTGCTCTTAATGGTATATTCAGTGGGCAAAAATGTAATTATTATTGTTGTATAATTTTTTTAATGGAAATGTTGAGGTAAACACATTCATTAGCCAGCAACGTTAAAATGCTTTAAAAATTTTAATAAGCAACATAATCGATAATCAGCATTATAGGTGTTTAATTAACTTGCTTTAGCTATCGTAATTACTGGTTTGGGCGTACTATAATATCAAAAATAAAATTCATACGATAAATGAGATTAATCTTCAACATTGTTACGAAAGAAATTTTGACGCAGGTATCCATAAAACAAATAAACGAACATAAGTTATATAGGGGTAGGTACACTGATAATACAATCCAGACACTCGATACTATGCACGGATGTAAAAGTGATGCACGCATGTAAAAGTGCTGGTATACCGGTTTTATTTAGAGATTAAATCTAATTAAAAACATAAGATTGTCATATTTTATTGGTTGTATTACGACATTACGAAATTATATATATTAGGCAGAGTGCAAGTTGCAACGCTAAAAGTATTTGAAAGTTGGTATAACATAACTTGGACATACTTGTGGAATTTAGTCTGCCGATAGTAATACGTATTCACTACATTTCTTAGGAAATGACTATGGAATGATACTTGTCTTTGCCGGTTAATGCACTGCAGGTAGGTACTACCGCACAAGGTATTACTACATCAAGTGTGCAATGCAGTCTATAATCAGATGTATATTGTAACTCTCAGTGGCTACTCAGTAGCTATTTGAGCAGTTAAGGCTAATCAGTTACTAGAAAATTTCTTGCAATTCTGTAAAAATAAAAAATACACTAGTGCATGTTGATTGACTGGCTTTGTCAGTCACAGTTAACTCAATTTTCCAAGACTAGAAAAAAAAAAACTAGTTATGAAAACTAAGTTAATAGTTAGCAATGCAGTTAGAGAATAGACCTAAGCATCATTTTGGTAGATGTACGAAATAATTTTTAAGTGCTTTAGAAAACAAAAATTATTTCGCTATTATAAGGTCTATTTATCTTTCTATATAGCTCAGATATGTTGAAGATTAATATAGGTATACTTTAGAGATATATTGCTGAAATACACACTAAGAGCTTACGCACACAGGTTAGTTTAATATCTTTAATGTACAAACTCAATTCTTTAACCTAACTGTAATAGTGCAGATTTTACTGAACGAAATTACTTTCAAAAGTATACATATACCTATTAATTATGTCAAATATTACATATCAATAGATGTATGTATGCATTACGTCGTTGGTATAATAAATTTATTCTTAAACAGCATGAGACGTATACGTACTAGGCTCAGCAATTAATTGTGTTAGTCTTTTATCATATTAAATTAGTTCACTAAAGTTCAATTCGGTTATTGCGTTTAATTTAGACAGATTATTATTAGGCCGGTTATTCTTTTTCGTATCCACATTGACAAAAGTGCACTTGCTGTGTGATGTTCATATACAGGTACGGGCGGGGTCCTATTGTCACTCGACATTGCACGAACAAGCGCGGCAAGTAATTGGGAGATAGGCGCGTACGACGTGCGGGTGTTACTTTCAGCCACTTCATCATCATATGCACCTTGGACGGATATTTAACGTTTGTAAGTATGATAAATAATGTGTCATAGTTAGTTACAGTTAGTTATAGTGAATATATACTGCAGACTGTTCACAGTATATCGCGAAAATCACCCAGTAACTTCACGAGCTCGTGCAATATCGGAAATCGGGTGACCATAGAAGCCTGCTGGAACCGGTATAGATCATAAGTATTATACATTAAATTAGATATATGATCGTCAAAACGACACATTATCATACAATAATATCATCATATCTTTATATCCAAAGATTCTCTTTCCGATATTGTTTTATGGTTATATTATATATATGCTGCTGGTTGTTTTATTATTTAGTTGCGGAACCTCGCATATACTCTCAAACCTAATGGGTATATGGTCATTGTCAGTTTTCATAAAATATAAGTAAGATGATTATTGAGTTATGGAAAATAACAATGTCTAGCTATTACAGGCTTGGTGATTGTTTTGATTAATTCGAATTATATACGCTGTAAGCGCTTCTATAGCACAATTTATAATTATAATTACGCTTAATTATTCGATCAACAAATATGTCATCTGTAGTTAGAGCTTAATCGATATCTGAAGAGTGGATTGTAATTTGGTATTATGTCTTGTATTAAAGTAGCTTGTGTGTGTTAAGTATCAGATGCGCTTGTATACTAATCTAGTCAAAGTAATATGCTTTTAAAGAAATACTTTTTCAAATAGTAAATTTGGAAAGATGGTGCAGATTAAGAGGAAACTTGCTGTTTTACTTTAAAAGTAAGGATCCATGGTCTGAACCTGTAGGTGTTATTGTACTAGAACAATGCCAAGTGAAATTAGACCCACCAATGGCCCCGTCACCAATAACAACAGAAGGACACTATCCATTTTATTTAGGTAATACACTACTACTATATAAGAATTAGTTCTAATACTATTCTAAATTTTAGTATTTTATGGAGGGTTGTGCCAAGCTTTGGCAGCAACGTCAGACATAGAACGATCTAGTTGGATGGAAGCTATAAGAGGTGCAAGTTACGAAGGTATTCGTGCTGAAATGTACACTCTAAGACAGTGTATTGAAAGAAGAAGGAATCATAAGCCGCATGTCGATTTATCGATATGGCGACTACAACGAGGCCACGTGATAGGTAATATTAAGTAGATACTTTAGAAATTTAACTATTCCTACGGGCATAATTGAATAATTAGTGGAATTTTGGGTATGCTCCCTGTATAGTCCAAATATTTAATTGAAACCAAAACACAAATTGTTAAATCATGAGTCTTGTTTTTGAAGATTTGAGAGACCAAGCATTAAGGATTATGTATTTATAAACATTTTCAACAACACACATTTTTTAATTTTTGATATGAACTATTGCTTCATTATTGGACAAGGTATATCTCTTGCTGGACACGACATTTTCGATTACACCTTCTGCAAGACGAATGTTTTGTAAGGTACGTGACAGACTTTGTAAAATTCACATTATACCGAAATTTGCTGGACTAGCGTTCGTATTATTTCTTTTACTTCATGATTGTAACACTTTATGTCTGTAGCACATTTTAGGGCTACCCTGTTCATAATTATGACAGTATTAAGGTATTTTGGAAAAGTTTATGTATCAATATACAAAAACTTTATTCGGAACGCTCTCTGAGACGGCTAAAGACAGGGTCAATAACACTGCCTTCTAGTAATTGGTAGCAATCTGTGTTAACGAGAGTAATTAAAATAATTCAATAAACATAATGATAAATGGAATTTATATAAACGTTCACCTACATCTGTATCATGTACATCAATCTGTATCGAAAGAATGTGTGACACGTCAATTATGTATTTAAATCGTACCGTTGTCGCGTTATCTATTTTTGCAACTTCCGTCACGTCATAAAAAAATCTAATTTCATAATACTATATCTAAGATACGATTAATTAGTTAGTAGTTTATCGTAAACTTTTTTATACAATTTTTAAAATAGTTTTATTATATTTGTAACAGATATGTCTGAGCTGCCGCTCTGCGAAGTATCCTTAGCATGTGATAATCTTTTATGTGATGGACACGGTAGGCCTCCTAACCCAACTTTAGTTATTGATGTTTATATGCCAACAGCCAAAGTATGGGTACAATATGCACGTACAGAAATTATAGAGGTAAAGTGAGTTATTTCCTTAAAAATAATACATATTAATAGAAGAATGTTACAGAAGAGCAGCAATCCTGGTTTTCTTAGCACTGTTAGTTTTAGAGCGAGCGACGGTCTTACTGGAGAATCCCGTATTCGTTTTACAGTTTTTGACGTGAGAGAACGTGTTTCTCATACTGCTATTCCGTTAGGAACAGCCTGTGTCCTCCTTAGTGCCATACAAGATTCTTCTAGATTACGAATACCTTTATTGTCAAGGGCGCAGTCAACTGTTGGTTTCCTTACCCTTAGTGCTTGGTCGTTAGAGGCTGAAGATAGAGGAAGCAGTACTGAACATACACCCTGTCGTGTACCTTCACATACAAATACTCAAGTAAGATAATGTACAAGATTATATCAAAAACTACTTGATTCTTTAGTCATGTGTATACAGGCAGAGAAGACTGTTCCATAATGTAATATACATTAGTATAACACTAATAATAATAGGTTTCCCACAATTACAAATACACATTAGTAAATTTGATTGCAATAAAATCAAATAGCCAATACTCAAATTCCGAAAATTGAGAACACTAAAATATTTTTTCGGTCAAAAACTATTGAACTGTTACAGATCTGGTCACATCGAAGATCACAGTCATTACCTCCTAGATTAGGTGTCAAAATGCGTTTACCCTCGCAAGCAGAATTAAAATTATTGTTCGCATCGTCATATCTTCAAACCTACCGCTTTCACTCCGGTTTAGGAGGTGATATTTGTGTACACGAGCTCATGGCTGAAAGTAAACTGTGCTTTATGTTCCCACATCAGCTACTGTACGTATTGGCTTATGCAGGCTCATGCAAATTTACTAAACAATTATGTAATATTTAGAGGTGTATGGATACAACAAGAAAAGGAGTTACTACAAGAAGTTGCTGGAATGGGGGAGTTGAGAGAGCCTTGGCACTCGAGACAAGTGGAACTATTAGATAGACATCTACAATTACTTAGGTTATATTCGCAAGCGCGGGAAAGTTTACAGGCACATAAAGGAAGATTATTTAAACCGAGTTCTCGAAAGAACGATCGTAGTTTAGAATTTGCACCAGTAAATTTACATTTACAACGAATGTGGGTGTACAATGATACCCTAAATAAGGCAGGCTTCTATGACTGGATAACAGTTGGTGCATTCACAGCTCACTCTCATAAGTCCAAGAATGGCGGATTGATTAAGTAAGTAAAAATAAATAAAGTTAGATTATAATTGTAATTGCATGTTTGGTATAAATGCATTCTGTTTTCTCTAAGCAATTCCAAACATTAAGGTTAGTATCGATCAAAACAAAATGTAGCTGTACGCCGCATTATAAAAGCAAGAAGTTATGTAATCGCTAATATATGTAGGTCACAATAATTAATAACATAAAATAATCTAATCTCGTTTAACATCTAACAAAATACAACTTTGTTTTCCAAGTAACAAAACGCATTGTAATTGTTGTGGTTACTGACAGCATGTTCCGTAGATCTCAGTGAATCGAGCAAATACAAGCGATTTTTTTTAAGGATGCTGAGGCGCTAAATATGTCACGATAATATTTTGGGCACCATCAATGATAAGGTAGAAGCTGGTGTGCGGTGAATTTAAACGATTAATTTTGCAAACAAATCCTTTGAACAGTTATCAATTCTTTGTTGGTCTAGAAAAATTGTCTATAAATGAAGACAATTTTAATGTGGAAGTATGATCTAGTCCGATTATGTTATTATGATCGTTGGAAGTGAACTAAGTATTTTTTTTTTTGGCTAAAAAGAGAAGAATATTTTGAGAAAAAGACTCAATGAATATACTATTTTCTTCCGTATATTTGTACCTGCATATATGTATACAGAAGCTTGTGAATCTTCTTCGAAAACTTGTTAATTGTTAAGTACCTATGCTATATTTTATTTGTAGACTTGTCCAACAACTGAAGGAATCTCCGACAAGAGCTAGTTCCAATTATCAAATTACGACAAAGGTATCTATGGCAAACGACGCAATTCAAGTAAGCTATATATCCAAGTATAAAAATTATTTTTTTCTATAATATTTACTCCTAGGCTATTAAACAACTTCGTAAAGAAGTAGTAGAGGCAATGAAGACGCTAATGAGATTAGCTAAAGAGAAACAAACAGTCGGTATGCTTCCTATATGTGAAGATATGATTACCAAGACTCGAATTTTATTAAGTTTATGGGATCCTGGGTTAGTTGAAGAAGCCTTAAATTTTATAGAAGAACATAAACTGATTGCTACTGACGATTCAGGTGTCAGTGAAGACTATACTTTAGAAACCAGCGGAAAAGCAAATCTTGTTTTATCTCCGTTTAAACGGATAACTCAGCAGTTAACGTCATTGGATCTAAGAAGTCCAGATCTTGACGACTTTGCCACACCATGTACGCCTAGAGATGTTGAAGACCTTTGGAAAGTGCCTTCTGACAGTATAGAATCTGAACAACGTGATCTACAGCATAATTTGCTAAGCGCTACTGATTGTGTGAAAGATCTTTGTAAAAATATGAAAAGCCCTGACGAAACGAATTTTGTAATCTTCCCAGATTGTGAAGAGAGTTTAAGTGATGTTACACATTTATCAGATAATTCGTATTCTAATAGTTTAGCCAATAGTGATGAGTCTAAATCTTTAGAGCCTGAACCAGGAAAATTATTCCTGGATACCCATGTTATGTGTAGCTCTCCTTCCGCTAACTATTATAAACCTACTGACGAACCCGAACCTTGGGATCTTACTCAGTTAAACATAGAAGCGAGTGTTATGTGTCTTGTCAGTAAAGTTAAATTTCTTTGTGGTCGTTGTGGCAGCCCCGCAGTAAGATTACGACAAAATCAAAAGAGCACCAAGCGATCTATCATAACCAATCAGCCTGGTGTAACATCCAAGAAGGAAATGTCTAACCACGAGCTTTGTAAGGAAGGAGAAGCTGTTACACGTGCAGTTAATTGTGTCACTAAGGTTGTAAGAAATGGCAACAAATTTACAGATGGACTTGATTTGAATAAGATCGTAGACTGGGCTGCTGAATTGAGACCCGCAATGAGAAAACTTCGTCATGCAATGGATGGCCTATTGAAAACAGCACGATTAACGCACTCGGTATTCCGAGTCCAAGAAGATCCGAAAGCTGCTCAAAGAGTATGTAACGTTCAATACAGAAGGGATGTTTGTTTCTCGCAAGCTGTAAGTGTATCTATTAGAATTTTATCCAATGGATTCCTATAATTACATTTTTTTTTAATATTTTAGCTCACTGCACTTGTAACAGGTTTAATGACAAGATTATGGTGTCATAAACCAGATCCGGCATTTGTAACATGCCTTATTTCACTCGGACCGCTTATTGGATTTGAATGTCTATTAAGTTACCATGGAAACGAAATAGATATGTGGGGAGATATGTCTGTCGCAGTTGAAGATTTGCGAACTGTTATGTTTACATTGGTTCGTTCTCCAAGTCCGAATTCAAACGATCGTCTTCCTTTGCCTAAAATCAGTGGTGGTCGAAATTCACTTTCAGTATCCCTGCCCGTTCCTGATTCATTATATAGTTTAATACCAAGCAGGCAAATTGTTTCATTTCACATCACTCCTGTATTTTTTAATATTGGTATCAACGAAATGGCGACTGTTGCTGAAACTGTTGGTGCTACAAAACCGCAAGAGGGTTCTAATATAGATAACTATGTTCGTTTAAATGAATATTATTTGAGATATAGAAAGTTAAATATGCCAGAAACACATATAAGTAATGGACGAACGAGTTCTTGCTCGACGCAAATTAGACCGTTGCATGAATTGCTGGATGCCCTGAAAAATTCTGTTCACAGTGGAAAATCAAAAAACGTTGAAATTTTACATCTAGCTGGTCAAATCTGCAGACAAATGAAAGGTAATATGTAATTATTGTAGCTGTCGGTTCGTAGCATAATACGTGGAATTAGAGTACGCTAATATACAATCTGCTACTTTAATCGTAGGTTTACGATTTACCAGCTGTAAAAGTGCCAAAGACCGTACTGGAATGTCAGTTACGCTGGAACAATGTCAAATACTAGTGGACGAATACCATTTGGCTGAGCATGAGTTTCAAAGAGCATTGGATTGTATGAGAAGGTAAGGTTTCTTTAAGTTCTATTTAATTGTTGGATTAATTTATACTTTTACAGTGAAGGCTGTCGTCGAGAAAATACTTTGAAGAACACCGAAGTGAGGAAATATGCATTTAATTCTTTACAAATATTAGCACTACCAAAACTGTATAGACCACCTGCTGGAACATATGGTTCTGCACAAACATAAAATACTGAATTAATTGTAGTATATTTATTGCAAGGTGCCAATTTAATAGTCATTACCATTAATTAATTACTGTTATTGTTATATATTTTTAAATTATAGAGGTATTATCTTTTATTTATACTATTATTTATGTACTTACCTTGTCTGATAGAAATGTCAGTACAACCTAATAAATTATTGTTTATATCTGTATCATTTTTTAACTAAATGTTCCTTCTGTAGTAATAAAACTATTAGCATCTAAAAACCCTTTCCTGAGTCGTCGGAACCATAGAGATCTCACCAATATTTCAATACCTTATGCTGATAAAAGTGATTTTGCGGAAAAGACGAAAATAAAAATTAAGCTATTTTTTGCTACATCTTTTATTTTTTGCAAAAGCAGACGTAGCGATATAAGGTGTAACAAAAATGTGAAAAAAAATCGTACTAATGGTAAAAATTGCAACAAATCGAAAATTTAAAATAGAGTTATAGTTCACTGTGATTTATTGAAAATAGTTTCGGCAAAGTGACACTCGGTTATATCCAGTTATATCGTACACAGCCACAGGCATAGATAAAAAAAAATTAATGTTGAGTAGTAGTAGTAGTACTGTAGTTCTTAAATGCCTTTTACCAATTAATAATAAACTAAAGAATTTACGTGTCAAATATGTGATCTGCGATCTGATTGACGAGATTTGCAAAAAATTATTTCTTGTTATACCAAACTATTAGCCAATGACTTGCGGTGTGCCATTAAAATTTCATATGAATCAAGCCGCCGTACAGTTGCCTCTTAAACAAGACAAAACGAGAGTAGAACAGATAGAAGCACTAAAGGGAGTTTCTAAAGGACCCTGCAAGATCGGGACTCTTAGCAAGCCTAACTATAACAAGAGCACGAGTAGGAGACTGGAATCTGATATGGAAATAATCTATATTCAATAATCTCCAAAGCTCGATGAGCCATCGCATCGTTTAATGACTAAATCGCCTTGTATAGACTGCATATGTCCAGTATTTCTACAACAAGGCCTGGTACCACCATCACCGGGTTTAAGTATCCTACTATAAGTAATCTTAACTACAAACAGCTAAAGAAGGTCCATTTCTCAGCAGAGTAAAGGTTAATGGAAGTTAAGTCATACTGACGTATTAACCTCATCATTTCTTCTAAAGAGAAGGAGATTATTGAAGATAATGGGTAAGCACTTAAAAGGACTCTCCTCTCCTGTGCCTTTTTTCAATCAGAAAAATCCTGTTGTCTCTTCATGAGGTTGCTGGACAAGCAGAAATTGCCTACAGCAAGAAAAAAACTGCATTAGCTACTTTATTGGATGTTCTGTCGATTGAAAAAGCTACGACAACGCTACGGACCTGCGGAGTAAAATTTAGTGGATGTAAAGGCGTAACTAGTAAAAGCGTAGACCACACTGGCATCTTCAACTACTATGCATTAAAAAAGATTGTACGATTATTCGTAAATGCCAATGAGATTCAGTCCGCCTTCATTTTTACTTGGCGTATTTCTACTATAAAGACTGCAATAATCTGTATTCGTCTCATCTACGGTTTATGCGAAATGCCGAACGTCACGGGTGTTGGTATCTAGAGAGATAGAAAACTAGCCGGCGAATCTAGCCAAGGAAATCCTTCAGATCAAAATAATTTCCATTTAGACGCGTGCAAAGAAAATTTTAAGCTGTCTGCATAATAATGGATCGGTCGAAATATTATTTGACAGGCAACCCGCCTTCATTCCAGGCTGCAGAGGCTGTCAAATTTGATTGAATAGTTGGAATATCACACCATTACGTTGAGGTGGATGCCAAACCACTCTGGAAAGACATTAGTGGAAACGAACTTGCTGACAAGTTACCCAGAGGATTGACCATTGAGAGGGCTAGAATAAACGTGTGGAAGTTTCTACCGCTTCTTCAAAGTTTGCGTCAGACCTTAGTTTCTGACTAGGTCCACTCGCCTTCTATCCTCTCTAAAACCTGCGATTAGATAAATTAAAACCTAAAACTTCATGAGAGCACGATAGGTTTTTTGGGTCGGCAATCACATCTATAAAGATATTTGAGATTTCCAAGTTGGAATGTCTAGAATAGACAGTAGAGAACAATAATTTCATTGATATATTGAATGACAATATGCATAAAAGAAATTATAAAATAATGAATTCCACATCGGAAAACCACTGTACACGAGTAAATACACATGGCGAAGATTCAATCCTGGGCCACCTTATTACAAACAATAAAGACAAAATTACCAAAATAAAGGTAGTACCAACTATAACTTGTCAGATGATCATGATACCCTTACAATTTCAATCAACTACTGCACCTAACGACAACACAAATACGAACTAGTAGAATCAACTTGATTTTAAGCAAATATCTACAAAAATACAAAATCTAGAACCGTAAAACATCACATGTTTAGAACAACTATCAAAAAAACATCACCAGCATGATAGAAAAGTACCAGAAAAAATATTAAAATTCGAAGAAGACTGCCCATGGATAAACGAAAATATCGTAACACAAAAATTAGAAACAAGCTTTGTAAAAAACAAAAACCAATAATACCCTTTAAATGACAATTACAAAATAGAATATAGAAATTAAAAAGAATATACAAACCAGCTTGTTAAAAGTACAAAGAAGCAACATTTCCAAAGTTTAATAAAAAAATATCATACAGATCAAAGTAAAATATGGGGAATCATAAATAATCAAATAAACAAAAAACAAAAATCAAATAGCGAAATAATAAAGATAATGCAGCGGGATGGAACAACAACTATCGATTGAATAAATATTTCTCTACCGTAGGAAAAAAATTAGTTCAACGACAGATGGAATTTTACAACAAACTACCATGAACAACAATAGCAAATAATAAGCACAAATCAACAAAATCCTACAACAGGGAACATATCCAGAGTAGCTAGAGGTAACAATAATAATACCAATACATAAGAAACACGAAAAGAGCAAAACTATAGACCAATCTCTATGTTATCAACAATAAATAAATTACTAGAAAAAGTCATACACCAAAGAATAACGACTCATGACATAATAAACTACAGTCAGTATGCGTGTATAGTATGCAAACATAATAGAAAACAATGTAAAGGATGACATAAAACGTCTAGAAGACTGGTGTTTTAATAATTTTCTCACTATAAATGAAACATAAAGACTAACTATACATGATATTCAACAACAAAAATATAAAACAAGAGATAAATATCTACTTAAAAAATAAAAAAAATGGAAGAAGTGACGGAAACAATTTATCTTGGATTACGTATAAAAAATACAATGAAATAGAATAAATATATCCAGAAATTAACCCAAGAGAATGCAAAAACAATAGCAGCACTATATAAAATAAAAAACATGATACCACCGTCATATACAAAATCTATTTATCATGCTCTTTTTACCGCAAAAAAATAACTATTTAATTAGCATCTGGGGAAACACCACAAACTAAAATCTCAATACAATAAAGTACTAAAAATAATATATCATATGCACCCTTGTACCTCCACAACAGAAGTACCTATATTTGGAAAAACACGAACTAACCATAAATCAATTGATAAACCTAATCCACATACTCCTCTTACCTAAAATAGCAAACAAAAAAACAAAATTCAGAACCCAGTTTTACATGAACAAGTTTATGATTACTTTGATTACACAACGCGGTGGGTTTCAGCCTTGTGAAGCGAGAGGTATTTTCAAAATAGATACAGATAAAGTTTAACAACAAACGCAAAAATATATAACACAATACCAAAAAACATAAAGCAGCTGCCTCATACCTATTTAAAACAAAATTAAACATAATTAAGTAAAAACAATCATATGAACTAATTGACATAATGGACTCGATAAATTAGGCAAACACCAAGAAGGCCCTCGAAACTGATAGCCCAAGACAGTAGTTCTCGCGGCGAGGATGAGGGATGAACGAGCAACACAACATTATTGAATATAATGTACACCTTCCGACGGAATTAATGTCGTCGTCTATAGCGCAGTGTTTATCAAAACTGCTCACCGTTTGACCAATTACGTCTTCCGTCGGCATCGGTTTCTGTAGGTAGGAGATTTAGGACAATTGTCTGGATCAGGTACGAGAATTGAAATTATGTCTTGAAAATGTATACATATACCGATATAAATATATAAAAGGTTATCATACATAGTTTACTTTAATTTGCAGATGTCATTTTAAAATACTGTTAATACACAAAATGTAAATGCACCGGTGGAAAGCATCGTTTTTATTGCTTATTATATTATATATAAAGAACAATTAATAATAAACACAGACATTTGTTAGAAAACTGCTGCTACAGACTAAATTAGAATGACTATTTACGAAATTTATTACACTTACAATAATTAGACACTGCCTTGCAGATTTATGGATCATTATTCATCATTATTATTCGATTACATATTTTTTTTTTAATATTTTATAAATTTATAATTAGTTTTTGTGTTTCTTTAACTTTTATTTTATTGTTGTCTCCAAGTAAGCATGTCCCTTTAAATAAATAATACAATGAAGCCAAATATTGTTATTATCTTCTTACCAACAACAATTTTATTACAATGGTACATAGTTATTGGTAAACATTTTTAAAATCGTCGTCTAAACATTAATGTTATTAATAAACTATCCCAATAATTTTTTTTTGAAGCTATATATAGTAAATTTGCAAAGTAACTCTATTTTTCTCTATTCTCTCAACACTTTTAAAGCAGGTTCCTTTACAGAAAATTTTAACTATTTTGTTTCATGAAGTTCTTCCTCCCAACGCGGGAGATTTATAAATTCAAACCCAAATACGTACTACAAAGGTATGATTTATTATGTAAAGTAACTAATTAATATAATAATAATAATTAATAAAACTTAACATTTAAATAAATCCGTCCAACTTCTGTTACCTTACCTTTTTTCTTTAATTTGATATACTTTAAAAATTTAATAAACTATTCAATAGAATCAAAACGTTGAGTTCCTTTGTAAACTTCTATCCGCGAAAGCTTGAGCTGATATTCCTAGTTAATTTTTTATTTTCCTACAAAGTACTTTTTGTCTTGTTGGATTTTGCCTCGGCATAAATTTGGACTCTTGTTTATATACAGGATGTCCGCGATATACAAAGCATCCTTTTAAGGGATGATAGCTACAACGATTTAGAAACAAAAACATATAATACACCTTGGGTCTATCTGTAAGCGTAAACGAGAAAAAAAATTATTTCTAAAAAACCTTATTTGGTCAAACTGTACAAGAAAACTCATCCATATTGCTTCTTAAATAGGTAACCAAAAAACCATATCAAAAATTTAGGGTTGAAAATAACTGAAAATAACCATGAAAACGAATTATTTCATACTTTGAAATTGAAGCGTGGTGTCATTTGTCTTTCACCATACTGTACCCGTATTCAGTTAGAAGCGCAGATGCATGCCAAGCATCATCTGTTTATACGACCTTGAACTTGTATCGTACGAAGTCAATGGCCATATTTTTTAAAATAAAGGTACCTTTGCGGTTTTTTTAATAATGTTATGACAATAAAATCGATGTTATGTTGAACTTAGAGTGAAAATGGCGTATTTAATAGCAGCCTCCGATCGGTAAATGAAAATTTAAGTTGAGGAAAAGTTGCATTGAATGAAATCAATGTAATTACTGCAATTATGTTATGGCGCTTTAAGCTCTTTCGTAAAGGCTACTACAAAATTGAGTTGTTTCCTTTTATTTGTGATAAATTGGTGGTCCTAAAAAGGACTTTTTTGAGAGACAGGAGAAAATGTATTACAGGAAAGGCTCGATGTGTTGCCCATTTTCAAGAACACACGCCTGTAATCGTCGTAAATCTTGCACTAATCAGCTGCCGGTGTACAGTATGCGTCGAAGTTTGTGACATGAGAAATAATTCTTTTTCTCGTTTACGCTTACAGATAGACCCAAGGTGTATTATATGTTTTTGTTTCTAAATCGTTGTAGCTATCATCCCTTAAAAGCATGCTTTGTATTTCGCGGACACCCTGTATATTATATATTGCTTGGCCTGATGGTGAGCAGTTTTGATAAACACTGCGCTATAGACGACGACATTAATTCTGTCGGAAGGGTACATACATATATGCAGTGGCGGCGCCAGCGCCTTTGGCTCCCCCCTGCAAATGTCTAGCATTGCGCAATAAAAACTAAAATGATAAAGATTTCGGTACCCGACCTTGCTGCAGCGCCCTTTACATGATGCGCCCCCCTGTGCCGCTTACCTCGCTTACCGCCTAGCGCCGCACCTGCATATACATATGTATGTACTTATGTATATAAAAAAATAATGGATTCTATTCAATATTGATAGACATTTATCGAAACTGAAGGTATCTGTAAAAATAAGATTAGTATCATTGAAACTAGTTAAATAAATTTAATTTTACTAATAATATATTTATTTTAAATATCATATACACTATTTTTACACAATATTTTTTCATTCTAACTATATACATAAATACACAATATACGAACTATTGTGGTACATATGCCTACTATTTGCTTCTTTCAGAATACCTACTCATTTAATATTACCTCCTGATCATGACATGTGTTATTATATTTTCAATTATTGAATAACTTTTGTAAATGACGGTTACATTCACGTCACCTCAAACAGAACCAAAGCTGTCTGTTATTCCGGTGTGTTGCATTTCTCGTTAGCCGTGCAAATTTGTCAGAAACATTTGTACCTGCTTTGCACATTTCGTGGTCTATACTGGTTTATGTAAATAGTATATACTTTCAGAAATATAAGTATTATATAATCAATTCTTTACGTCTACAATTTTTATTTCTTAATTTTACTTCAAATACAGAAATAATAAGTGGTGATTATTGTACTATTTCGATAAAAGTTTGGAGTTTACAATCTTAATCATAGCTACATTAATAAATTCTTTGGATAAAGCATAATACATCATGTTATATTACTATTAATATAACATAAGTAGTAAATAAAAATAAAAAGATAAAAACAACTAATTCTGTACCACTGGTTATTTAGTGAAATGCTACTTCACTACAAATATTTTTTGGCGCTATTTTTTTTTGCGCTAAATTATTTTGAACGCGCACCTTTGTTATTCCGAATGTCTCATATATTTCAACTGCACATAAATTTTCTTTGGATTTGATTAACAAATATAATCTTCTTTATTGGAATATATGTATAAACAAGGTAATGATGCTAATCTCGTCGTGTCCGCACAAGGATTAGTCCAATTCTACCAGACTTCAAAACTCAAACGAATTGTATGTATGTCGGTAATATCGCGCTTGTAGTGTACGGTCCGAATGAGGAAATAAATATTTCAGACAATACTTTCCTAGCTTAATTGACATTGTACAACAAACTGTAATGTTGTTGCTCATAACGGGTTAGGTTTGATTTCATATTTTGCCATGGACTACAGGAATTTGTTAAAACAAATAATATTTGTAAATCCTCAATTTAGCGCTCGAGTTAAATTAAGTTTATTGTACTAGAGTATGTAGTGTTACAGATATCATATTAGGATATTTTGCAAAACGAATATTAATGCTCGTTGAAAACTTATTCATTGCGTTAACTGTCGATAACGATACAGTAACTTGTTGATTTGTGTGTCTCTCTATCAGTAGTGCGTTTATTTTATTTAAAACACGTTATAGTGATCCTGACGAGAGTTGGTGCATTCTATACTAAATTTACCTCGAAGCTTATAACTATCTATTTTCCAATTCTACGCAGCAGTAAAATAAAATCTAGTCGTCGAAAGGTAGATTATTACTGCTTGTAATATGAGAAGTACACCTGAGGTGTGAATTCTTCTCGAAATCGATGCTTTCTGAAACCAGATGTGGACTTGCATCGAATGTCCATTATGTACTTGATAACGAAGCGTTGCTGTGAGCAACGAAAATAATTACTAAACTAATTTTGTATTTTATGTTTCTTTAGTTCATTATTTTTTCCTATTTAATCTAGCATATTATAATGCGATGTTGCGCTAATTTCTTTTTCTCGTTGATAACAATAGTTTCTATATTGGTGGTATTAATATGAAATGAAATATCCAAACACTTTTCGCGTCTTAGTAATAGGAGGATGTCACATTCCAAATATCTGTAAAGAAGTATCAGTTAAATTCTTTTAAGCGATATATAGTTAAGATCTAAAAAATAACTTTTTGAAAGTGTTCTGTTGGAACTCCCGGGTATGTTAATAGTAAGGTATGTACATATACACAATATGGAGTGTGATGATATGATCTTTGGAATCTTGGAAATAATGTCCACCTACAGTCAATTAATCGATTAATACAAACATTATTGATAGGACGTGTATGTACATATGTATGTATAAGATATTCTAAATTTCGTTGACCATTCATAAAGAAAGTTGTCGCCATAGATGGTTAAGTGACATGTGTCAAAGTAGATATTTAGGTTGCCCTGGAAGGTATTGTTTGTAACTCTGATTATATAAACATTTTTCTATAACTTGGAAAACGTTATAGTCCGCACTAGATTACATAAGTCTTAAACCAGTTCCATAGGTCTCATGTAGGATCTAGAGACAATTCAATAAAAAAGTGACAGTAACATACAAGGAATAGACTTTTGGGAAAAATTAACTAAAACCCCCATGGCCGAAGAATTGATGTTTTTAGAACCACACAAAGTATACCTAACTACACCAATATTAGATCGAAATCTACGTTGAAGACTATTGAAATAGCTTAGAATGGTGACTAAGACCCGGGAGGCCGTTTTTCTATGCAACTCGTTGTCTTTGTCTTGAAACATGCGTAGTAGTTATCCTGTTAAAATTGAGAATAGGCAGGTTTTAAAAGAAGCAAAGTAGGTATGTATATTGTGTTATCCTCATATTCCGCAATAAAATTATGGAATCAGCTTCTCTATGAAAAATAAATCATTGCCATAGTGTTTTTTTTCTTGCGGTTGTCACGCACTGAGTCAAATTTAGCTGCTGAGCTTTAGATACTTTATATTTTGCCATTTGTTTCAAAAATTGGTAATTTAAATAAACCGTTTCTTCTTTTAATATTTATCACGTCTTTTCCTGTAGAATCCTCTTGCCTGCTTTGGTAAAAATGAATTATGATTCACCATTGCGTAATACACATAACTTGAGTCACAAAGAAATTGTCCAAGTCATTTCCTTAATTAGGAGACGGCAGAAGTCACAGATGCGTTGGTAGACTGTTAGGTGTTTGACAATCGACAAGTATTGTGAAACTGGTGTGCAGGTTTAGAGAAACTGTTATATCCCTTATAACAGGAGACCAGGATAAGATAGTAAGCCATCAACTGCTATAGACGATCGTTTTTACGACTTATTGTCTTGCGAATAAGTCGAGTTCTCAGATTGCAATTTGCGAGAGATCATAGTGATTGGACCAATGAAGATTGGGCTAACATTCTGTTCGCAGACGAGTTTATGTACTGCCTCTTCTCATCAGATAAACGTCTGCCAGTATGTAGACGAGATAGTGATACTGAGCATACTGTTTTTGCAGTAGCGAACTCAGAGACCAGACAAAAATCCAATATAGTTTGTCTGGAACCGTGTTGGGAGGGCACTACAAAACAAGTATACCATCAAAAACGCTAGAAGACCTAGACACAGCTCACTTCACTGAGGAATAGAACCAGTTGAGTCCAGACTACAGAGGGCTTGGGTATTTACTCAAGCAGATGGCAGCCGTAATACGGGCTCGAGACGGAAATACTCATTATTAGTTATCGATAATCTAAAATCTATAATAATTAAATCCTTTGTTTTGGTGTTAGTTTTCATTTGTTATTTACATCGAACATACAATTTTGAAAAACAAAAAAATATTCGGTTCCGAAATTTTTGTGTACTTTGTCTATTTGGCGTCGTTGATTATAGGGAAAAAAGTAAAGATACAGACAAAGCGTTTCAGTGGGTGTACACTTACACTCGAACCAAAAAATTATCTAGAAGAGAAGGCTTTTTACAGTAGTTTATGATTAATGGATAAATGTCTGGCAGGAAGTTAATTAGTCAAGTTATTGTAAAATAAGGGTATGCTAAGAATTGTATCATTCTAGATTTCGCTTGTCCGATTTTTATGGTTACATAATATACAAATATCTTGTATCACCCTATAAAACGAGTGAGATTTATTCAAATCGTAACAGATTTTGTTAGTAACAAAACGAAAAAAGAACATAGATGTCAGTTTTCGCGCATTCGTGATTAATGCTAGAGTATAACAAGTATATAATGCATACGAGACTTTAAAAGGTCCCGTATTATCTCGTTTACTTAATATCGTCGCTCCAAAAAATTACGACGCAAGTCTCTTCCGATTTCGACGGCAGCTCTCGTTCTGTCCGAATTATCAGCACTAATTCTAATTATTCTAAGAGGAACGTATGTTACAATATCAATTTTTTTTGTTCATATACCGTTTTGTTCGTTTAAATGACAGTAACAATTAAACATAATTCTGTTGAAGAGATAATTAGTATTCCAGCCGTGGAATAGTGTGTACTTTGCAATTCAGATAATTTTTTTTCTGTATTACAGACTCTGTAGTAAAAATTGCGATTATTATTTTATTGTTGAAAGTAGATGATCATTTTTTTTTGATTTAATCAGAGTACGGTTTTGGACACTACTTAAAGATCATAAAATAAGCGACAATAAATATTCCACTACATAAAAATAAAAAAATCCCTCCTATAACAATATTGCAATCAATAAATATGTTCACTACATAATGTGGAAAAGAGACGTTGATACATTAGAAAAACGGTATAGTTAAATAGCTTCTTGAATTAAGGCCCAGCCACCAAAGTAATTGTTTTACTGAAATAAATAACAATTAGCTGTTCAAACACATATATTTATTTATTCTAAATATTACAATAAATATCAGCTGCCATTGCATGTGTAGTTAGCCCCACTTCTGGCCATTTCAATTGCTATATATAATGTAATTCCAAGTCCTTAGGTTTGTTCTACCTTGTTCCATTTTTTTAAAAGTTATTCCAGATTGAGTTGAATTAGTCTAGTTGTTCTGAGCACTGTTCAATTTTGAACTTACTGTCATCTTTAGTTCATGAAAAAAATGTGAAAAAGAATTTTTTATAGTCCTTGATTTGTTACTCCGATGTTCTAGTTTTTGTAAATATTGTTCTAAAATTTCAGCCTTCTATCATGCTTTTTAATTTTGACATAAAGTATTAATGACACACAAACATGTTTGGTATATCACGTGGATACAAAACAATTGTGCTCATCTCCATATGCAGCCTGCTTACTACCTCTTACACAAAAACAAACAATTCCACAAGTAAGTTTAGCATTGTTTATTTATTTAAATAGGTAGTATGAATGTTAGCAGAAACTTTAAAAGAATATAGAACAAATTTAGAACAACCTGAAACCTTAACACATAATAGTTTGTTTCGCTTAACTGTTTTGAGAATTATTCATGGGAGAAGGCTAAATTTTGAAACAATATAGAACAAATATAAAACATTCTAAAACAACATTAAACATTTGAAATTTCAAAAAAGGGGTAGCTAACTTTACGCAATCCCTGATAGTACATAGTTCTTAATTATGAATGTTCGAATATACAAAAGACATTTTTATGGTGAGCTTAATAACATTGCCAGAAACTGTATAACAAAACGAAGCGAGAGTACTCGATATGTTTCGTACAGAATTAACAGGTACAGTTACAATTTTGGTACTAAAAGAAATATTCAATCATTCTTCAAAAATAAATCAAACTTAACTAATTTATCATAAGAAAATAAAAACGTTTGATTAAGTATAAAATACTGAAACTTTTAAGGATGTAGCTGGTAATGCTTTCACAATGTTTAGTGTATTGCAGTTGCTAATTAACAGTATTAAGATAACATATCACACTGTTCTAACAAATTTTAACCGATCACCATTCGTTGCAGCCTAGAAATCACATTTATGCTTGGATAGCAACTGCATTCATCACAGTTAAAAAAATAACTAGTACACTGGGGTCTCGAACTGCGTCGAGATTCCGTTTCAGGAAAGTACGACGAAAATCAAAACAACCCAAATCGAATTACATGTTTTCATAGGACACCATAGAAATTAACTAGATGATCACGTAGTGATTGCCTGAGAAGTATTTTAATAGACTATTCAACAACAAGAATATTTTTACGAATATGTATGTAGGTATATTAAGAAAGTAAAACATTCCTTACTTTTATAAAAAAAACATTCTAATAATGAAACGGAATTTGTAAATTATCAATAAAAAAAACTATTTACTCAGCGTTTTAGGTTTCAGTACCCAAAGGTTGCTGATTTGCTTTCATTTTACGTATAGAATAAGGATCTTTGTAGTACTTTAGCAACAGCACCATAAGATTTTTGCTTCGACTTTCATCGTTATCATGGTCAGTAAAAACCTCCATACCTTTATCTATCAACTCTTTCTTTTGGCTGTCCAAATTCATTACATAATCCATTCCAATGGAATGGTTTATCTATCAACGAAAACGTTTCTGGCAATTTTAGATTGGTATCTTCTGAAACGTCTTCTGTATGCTCAGTAACATCATCGGCTGCAGCAGTGAAATGTTGTAGCAAGTCATCGGGTGTTAGGTCTTCTTCATCTTGATTTAAGATTTTTTGAAAGTTTGTCGTGATCCCTTCAAATGTACGTCTTGTGCGATGATTTACTTCAAATCATTTACAATGTCTTCGATCTCGGCAATATTTACTGCTTCAACATCCCCAGTGGAGTCTGGCCACAGTTTTCTCCAGACTCCTCTTAAACAACTTGGTTTGACTTCCTTCCAAGACGCTCCAATATCTTCGACTGGTTTTAAAATGTTAAACCGTTTCCATATCGTTTTGATCGATATTTCATCATTAAGATGTTGAAAAAGTTGTGTGAATGTCCTACCTAGATAATCAGCTTTCAAATTAGAAATAGCACCTTGATTCATGGGCTGTATATGAGCCGTTGTGTTAAGTGGTAGAAAAACAAATTTGACTTGTTTGCTGATTCGTCAGGAGGATGGCAGGGCGCATTGCCTATACTTCGCTTTCATATCTTGCAGTTTCTCAACTATGAATATTATTATACTATATATTGTATAGACATAGGTTTGTAGAAATTTTGTTTACTTGAAAAAATTTATCGTACATGCTGACGAGTATCTATAACTCTATACCTCATCTCTTACAAATGAGTTAACTAATTCATTTTTTTTCGAATTAATCCCAACTTTTTCCTGTAATGTAAAGTATGGATTTAGTACAACAATAGGGATTCTGCAAGTTCATGATGCACTGAGACAATTTAAAGCCATTGCAGTTTCCTGTTTGAGATTCAGTTTAGTCATGAGCCAAATTTTCCAAAAGCCGCTAGCTTGCTTAAGTCTTAAATTGTCATTGAAAATCTTCATACACCGGAAAATCTGCGTGGAAATGAATACGTATGTATGTAAGTGTTTAAGGTGCCACCAATAATAATTTCCTTAATCAAGTGAAATTTATAATTTTTTGAGATTGAGTTAAGTAGTACCTAACTTTATTCTTGGCTATTTTTGTAATTATTAAACTGTTTTATTGAATACGTATGTGATTAGTTAGTAGTACCTAAGGACTGTCGAAGGCAGAACAGCAACATGCGCGCGGTATCAGATTTAAATGATTTACTCCCGCTTTCACAGTTGTCACGTATATACTGTAAACGAGAAAGAAAGTAATCATTTCTTATCGAAGTCGGTAACGATATAATCAGACATCATAACTTTGGTTGTCCTTTAGGACTTGTTGATCTAAAGAGTATACGTGTACTCGAAATAATTTTTTTATAATGTCCGTTCATAGTTTTCAATATTCTCGTTTATCACAAAATCCCGATGAAGATTCAGATTTTTCAACATTGCAAGAGCAGAAATCTGCTAGTGTCGAATGCTATTCACCTCAACAATATCGGCCCACCTATTTCGAATTGCATAACGTCTATGAGTAAGTGTTTCAACATTTTTTCGGATTCTGTGATAATTTTTACATATATTTGTTTAGTAACCCAATTCCATCAACATCCAGACAATATCCGACACCATCGTCTAGTACTGTTAATGTCATGGAATTACATCAGGTAGATAATTCAAATTCGTCTATCAAGAAGCGAAAAACATCTACTATGTAAGTTTTTTCTTATTACTTACTTGTAGTGACAGTTTGAAGGTCGTATTTTAGAATTAAATCCAATAGTTTATAGCCTAAATTTCAAATTCAACAAATTTTCATCGAACTACTATTACTAAAAAATTTCAATTATGTTTGCTACGAATCTTGTGAAATTAACAATAATTTTGAAAATATATTTGGTTATTAAAATTAAAATAAATATATTTTGTTTTAATTTTATTAGAATATAAATGTTCCATTAAAAGTTCTGATTCTAGAGTAAGATTTCATTCGATATTGCTTGAATTTTGTTTATAAACTTATGATTATGAAATAGTATTAAAGTTTAAAGACTAAATTGTATGACTATATTAAATAGTTAATATTAAATGTTCTAGGCAATAGAAATTTTTGCAACTGTTCTGTGCTACTGATCATAGCAGTGAAATAAATATTTCCCTGTATGTAGCTTCAAAAGTTGAGTTTCTTTTTTCTCTCTCCTTTTTTTAACGTGGAATACCTTCAACGTAATTTTACTTTTGTTTGTGTGTAACAAGGTTTTGGTACAAAAGTTTATTCTCAAAACGAAATAAACATAAATTCTCATATCTATACATTGTATCTGCTACCAAACCGTTGAAGGAAACTCATTGTGAGCTATCAATTCGCGTATGCATTTAATTTTTTTCACGAACTACGAATGAAGAAGATATTAATATTTAAATGTGCCATTTTCAAGTGATCTGATAAATATTCCTTCTAATGAACCCCCTCCTCTCAGATGTCAATGAAAAAAAATGTTGGGATCTCGATTAAAAGAATCTTTTATATTTTACTACAAAAATATTCCTATTGAAGAATCCTCATAAAAAATCAGTTTTTTTTACAAAGTTGGAAAAAAATGCTGTTACTGCGCTGAGGGAAATAGACTTTGGTATAAAATGAGTATTAAAAGTAACCTTGTAGATTGCCATGATAATCACAAAATAAAAAACTTTTTGGTAAGCTGTCCACTGATTCTGTTGATTGAAACTCATTGCAATGGCCATACCGAGGATAACCATTTATCACCTGTTGGTTTCATTAAATATGAATTGATCAAATGAGTTCGTGTGTGTTCTATGTACCAATATTATTGAATTTTGTACCTAGTTTTCTTTATTCATCTGGCATTTATATTTCTTAAAAGCGTATCTTTCAGTCTCCTAAGACAGTGCTGTTTTAAACAGCTTTTACAGGAAAACTTAATTTTATCAGGCATAGCCATGATCCTTCAAAATAAATAATAGAATTAAATAGTCGGGTGTGTCAAAAACTACCAAAATTTAAATTTAAAAGCAGAGAAGTCTCTTTGTCGCCAATTTGCATGCACAATACACGATGAGCAGCAAGTGCTTTTTAGCAATTGGAAACTGATATATCTTCTTGTGAAACTAAAGGAAAATGTGAAGATGTAACAACTTTATTAGAAACTGTATTTTTGTGAAAAGCTTACCATTTCTACAAGTATGTTCCTGTAAATCTACAAAGTAATAATTCACATCATTAACTTGGGCGTAATTTGGCGGAATAATTATGTTATACTTGACGGAGATTATGAATAAATATTTTCCACATATTTGTTATATGCTTTTCTAAGACGATAGTCAAAAGATGCTTTCTGTTCTCTACGAATTATGTAAACAATGTTCAACGCTGCGTGTTTGGTTATAAAGCATTAGACTCATTTCAGCATTATTTCGTGTTTGAATTGTTTTTTAATGGTGTTGATATTATTTTGATTCTCTGGTCTCTAGTTGCAAATAGGCGAGCTTGATTCATTTCATTATACTAAATCCGAATATGTTTTTGGTTTTCCAAAGGTGGAAGTAATTACATGCATGATAACATTTACGTAACACCTATTAAGTAATACGTTCAATTTGACAATTTTCTTTAGTATAACGATGTATTAGGGTCTTCGCTAATCAGTGATCACCAGTAATCATCCAATATGTTCCCATCCTATCTTGTCTGGTACCGTTTTTCGAAAGTTGAAAGGTCTTGATAAAAGCGCTCGCTAGGCTCGTCGCTTATAGCTGCCAAATTATCTGGGAGAAAATCCAAACGAGAATGTAAATAATGCACCTTTAGCGACATATTACTTTTTATTTTACGCTAAGCTGTCAACATTTCATTCGCAAGATTCTTGAAATTTTACACTTCGTTGTTGACCAAGCAGCCGATTACTACAGGTTTGGAACAATACCATGGCATTATTCCTTAATTTTGAAATTTGAAAACTCACAAAAATGCTGTCTTTTATCTAGACTTCGTTGACTTTTAGAAATTTGTTTTTTATGTATTAAATGGCACTGTCTCCACGGTCCATACCTTTCATAAAATTCTGTAACAGCCTTAACTTTAACTTATGCAAAGGGGGCAAATAAATATTTTTTCTGACTGATTCATTTCATAGATACTACAAAAGGCATACATAAACGGAAATCTTTTATTCACTGCCGAAGACGATTTGCACAAGCAACGCAACAAATAAGCGGTGCCCATTGTTTGTATGATCGCTAATTCTATATCCAAAGTATTTAAATGATCAGTTCTTCTTGTTAGCACAGTGAAATATTATCTTTGATATTTTGCAGTAAACTCTCTACAAAAAAGTTGGGATACTTCGCGCCTTTACCAGACATTATTAATGCTTTGAAAGTTAAGTACTCCCACTTAAAGCACGTGAAATAAGTACAACGAAACTTCCTTCAGCCACTACTCCTCAAAACAATACTAACATTGAAGAAACATGTATCTAGAGTAAATTAAATTTGTGTAAGGTATAGAGGATCGTTTTATTCTACATATGTATATTATACTTCACCTTACAACATGGATTATTTCAACTTTAACATTGAAGAGGTTGGCATGTATACTGCATGACATGGAAACTGCAACACCAAGAAGGGGTGCGAATTTTTTAAACAAACTTGGTAGAAACGTATAACTAGTCAAAGGCAATAATTGATTAAAATTGTGTTGGGATAGATCAAGTGGTCATGGCACATCTGACACTTCATTCAGTTTTCGCTGACATTAATGTGTGGTGTATTTATTGTTTGTTTCAAATTAATTTCAACGGTTTTGTCTTATTATACCTTTGTTTAACGTGTTTAAAGAGTTTTATTATGCCTAGAGTGCGGCAACGTGGAAATTATCGCCAATTAAGCGAATTCGACAGAGATGAGGGAGTGTGAAACTAATAGGGGCGGCTCGACACATTATTAATAAAAATTATGTTAAATTGTGTTAGTCTTTTGTTTTTTTTCTTTAAAATTTTAATCAATTATTGCCTTTGACTAGTTATACGTTTCTACCAAGTTTGGTCAAAAAATTCGCACCCCTTCTTGGTGTTGCAGTTTCCATGTCATGCAGGATATATGATCTAATTTATAGAAAGTTGAAATAATATAATACCTATTTATGTTAGGTCCATATCCTTCTGGAATAATCGCAGAATATAATCATGCCAATGATGGTTGGCAACATCATTACCAAACATCAGTATATGTCAGGGACACAAGATCTTCTTGAAAATTTGTAATAGACAAATTGGAAGTTTATGGATTATGTCAAGAAATTCTTGGGTGGGTACAGGGCAGCTACAGTCATAGTGAACGAGAAAATGATGAGTTATTTGTGACGTACCGAAACAAAGTTTCACTAGCAGTTGTACAAATAGTTAAGAATACTGATTAGGAAGTAAGCCCAATGGGTTCATCTATAATTCGAATTGGGCCAAAAGCACCGAATAATGTGCGTTCGAATAATACGTTGAAAAAACATTCATTTACATTCAAAAAATTTATGTTACTACCAGCTATAAGATACAAAGAATATCCTGTTAGAAGTGATTCTATCCCCTAGGACCACTTTTGGAGCAATAACTCCGAAAATGGAAAACTTGTTTGAACAGACGACAAGAGTGATACTACACCTATTTTCATCCATACACGTTCAACTTCTTTTCGATTTGATTAAGTATTATATTAAACAAATTCAAACGTAAATACATGCGCCTCTACTTCATTCCACAACACATTTGCTAGGGTAGAACTATTTGAAACTCTAAAATATCTGCATATTTTGCGTTGCTGCTTGTCCGTATTTCTCGCCGAATTTTGTTTCTTCTGTAATCAGGCAATACATTGTATATTGATGGATTGACAATCTTCATAGACGATTCCAATACTTTGATGAGCAAACTACTGAAATAGTTTTAACCTTCAACTATGTAATCTACCGTCTTGGAGTAAAGTTTTCTAATCGTAATCCTTTTTATATAAAATGTGTTTGCAACTTTTGGTACAATAGAAGATTAAAATAATTTATTTCTAATAAGAATTTAGAAGAGCGTTCAGGCTTTTCCAAAGTAAGGTTTGTTAAAGAAGGATTTCAATTTATGTATGTTATTAAGTTCCACGATTATTTAAAATAGTTTGCAAAATATTGTTCTTTTATTGACGGAGGAAACTACATATTTTCAGAAAAGCATATAACGGAGGCCTGAAATTCCCACATTCCCTATGTGTTACCGCTTGTATCGTTTTATTTTTTTTAAGAAAGTCAATTTTACGTAGAAACTGATCGCATATAACAAATTTACAAAAATAATCACAAGAGTAGTCATAATTACATATTTACCATAAATAAAATTAATTATAGTATTTATGTGTTATGTTTCTAGGTTTCGATCGTGTCATAGTAGTACAAATGTGTAGACAGTAAACTAAAAAAAAGTAGAAAACTAAATAAATAAAACAATAGAAACTCTAAATTTAATGCTTTGCCACTAATATGTATAAGTGCTTCTTCAGGAATGAAAGGCGAGGTAAAAATCTTCTCATATCTCTCATCGACTTTTCAGTCAGCAGAATTTCGCTTTTAGTGTGGTTTGCACTTTGAGTTACTGTGACCTTCTGATTTCTCTTACTAATCTTTTACTCCTGAAGAAGCCACTTAAGTTTATAGTTTCCCATTTATCTATTTCCGTATTTTGATTTATTTTACTTTTTGGTTGTATATATTTACACTACTAGGACGCGGTCAAAATTTGTCTTCATTATAGAGACTTGAACCGTGGAATCTTTCGTTGCGATTTGTATCGCTAAACATGGTATAGGTTTTTATGTGATATTAATAAAAACATTTTAGTTTGGAAGATTACTTGATGCTGAAAAGCTGGTTACTTTGGCTTTGCGAATATAAATTATTTTGTAAGGAATTCTTTCTAATATTGGTTCATAATTCTGTATATATTCAGAATCATTAAACTGTAATGCCGAATTGCGAAACTACACATAGAATCTTTTTATTCTCTTATTACGAACTAACTTTTGAAAGTGAATGTCTATAGAAATTCATTACTGTGTTCAAATGCATTCAAATTAATTGGATTATTTTCTTACTGTATAACTAAATACCTAAAAAATTACTTAAATAAGTGTGTAGTATCTGCTTAGAAATATGTATTGTGCCAATTGTATTTATTACAGGAGTTTCCCTGTAAGTACCTTATATTTCTTTTCAATAATAATAAATTTAATAAGTACCGATATAGCAACACGTTCGCACCTGTGTTTTTGATAAGATTCAAACCCCGGAGTACTGCTCTATCTATTGTCATATAATATGATAATTGTACTATGTAATTATCACAATGACGTGAACAACGCATAATATGTGGTTAATTACACATATAGGATCAGTGGCCAAAGGAGTAAGATAGATCGTCTCTGATGATGTGAGAGAATCAGAGGTACGGAATTCAAATGCTGGGTACGGTCATTGTGGCGTGCTTGTCTACCATGGTTTTCCGGTAGAGTACCATTCGTGCAAACTTTGAAGAGGGTGTTATTATGTTTTCAATTTTAAAATAAAAAAAAATACTCTCACATCATAGAATGGCGACGCATCAGTATCTGTTATGACGCGCTAAATATGTTCGTCCACTATACGCTGCTGGGGCTACTCCTAGTGTAATTGAATGCAAGCATTTACTGGAGATAACTACATCAGTTATGTTTCCAGTATGGCGAGTGTATTCTTATTATGCGATATGCTTGCATAATGTTCCATTACTTGTTTATAATAAATTCAATCATTCTCCAATTATTATACTTTGGAATAAATATTCTACCGTGTCTCATTATGATCTACATTTCAGATGATATTGCTTTAAGAGATATTGACATACGGTAATTTAATATTTTATTATGCATACATTGTCTTACTTGTCATATTTTTGTTTTTCTTTCTTCTTTAAAGCGGATACTTCCAAGATCTACAGTATTACAATATATGTACATACACGCAACAAAATTAGTGAACTATTTTTCGACTAACAATTATTTCAATGCAAGTAAAGTGTGTTGTTTAATTGCCGGATTGAATGTTTCGTTTTTTAATATAAGATGCTATAAAGTGAGTGTTTTCGAATGAATTGTAGCATAGTTATTTCTGATGTGTCTAATAACTACAAATTATTTATTTTACAGAATTATATGTATGTTGATGTTGCTGCGTGATAGCTTCCTGTTTCGTATATAGCAAAATGTCACAGAAATGGTGTGTACCACCTGTTTAGGAAACCCTACAAAATGCAAGTTCGAGAGTACTTATATACATAGGTGTTCTAAGTTTACTGAATTCTTACAAATGACATTTAAGTTTATGTGACGTCTCGGTTGAAACGGACCTCTAATTAATGTTTGTAGCAATGCGTATTTGATTAATATCGACTATGTGGTTCTTTAATGAAAATACTACTTGGAGAAATAGGTGTAAGTTACAAATATGAGTTTGATTGACTTGTTAACAGTGCTTTGGGAGTTGGAGAAATGCAGTAGTTAGGATTCTCTTCTAATTGAGTTTACTCTATTTGATCTACGTAGATCTGACTAGGTGCTAGACTCTTTCACGCAGTTGACATTATAATGCATTTCGTAACATACATATGTATGTCATACATTGCGTGTTCCATTAATAATTTGATAAGAGAAAAATTAAAAATGATACCGCTATTTGCTTTTATATGTCCAAGAGAAATATATAACTGTTTTATGAGTACTAAACAATAGCGAGAATAGTTTGCCTGTCATAGTTCTTCCAAAAACAACATACAATTCTTTTACTTTCACCTTGTGTAATCATATTGAATACAATAAAAATAGAGAGCCTAAACTAAACTATGTAACCAGTGAAAATGCAGCAACGCAACATCGTTATGAGTGGATTGTGTGATAAACTTTGTCATTTTATGAGAAACAATTCTATGTACTTTTTTGAAATGCCATATCCACCAATGACTAGCTTTAAATGAATGATTGCCTATTTCATCTTTTGCCTACAGCACCTGTATCTCTGAAGTTCCAGAGTTGATGTTACCTGGAACAAATGGACGCCAAAGATACAAATACTTATTATTATTAGTATTGAAGTGTAAAACTGTACAAGATATCTTTATGTACTAGTTTTAGAAACTTTCCCTTACGTATTTAAATGTTTATATAAAGAATAAGAAATTTACGCATTATACATATTAGGTACCTTTCTCAATCCATTTTAGACAGATTCTAACGAACGTAGCTTCGCTGCTCCACTTCTGCAAAACTCAATGGCTCTCGTTTTATATTCAACGTCAACTGAACTACCTCTTTCTTGGGGTACACAGTCTTCATGTTCATAATCATCATCATATTCACTTCTTGGTTCAATGAATTGCGGTTCCTGTGGACCAGGTAAGTCTTCAAATTCCAGCGCTACATCTGTTTCACAAACAAAAGATGACTCTTCTTGAGCTCTCACAATGATATCCGTTACGCCTTCGTGTAACGGATTAATTAATTACACGTTCTCCACGTATTATCGGGATAACGGCGATTTTATCCAACAAGGAAAGTTGTATGTAGCAAATTCAGTACAGTAGTAATCTTGATTCTCATGACCTCAAGAAATAGTTTTCGGCAGCCAAATTGTCAAACGCACTCATCGTCTATAGACGGAAAACTGCAAGTATTAACTTGGCTAGTTAGATAGATATTTACTTACGATGTTAACATCAATAACAATAAGTAATATAGACCTGCACAATTAATGTTATTCTTTTTTTAAATTGAGTTGTTTTATAGCATGCTTAATATATATGGGGGAATTCCATATAACTTTGTGTATTTTCCCAGCAAATAAATTTTTTTCAATTTTAAAACGAAATGGGGGGTGTGGGTTGTTTCTGTAAAACAGAACTATGACAGACAAACTGTTGTCGCTATCCTTTAGTGCTCACAAAACAGTTATACCTTCTTAACTTTTTTTTTGATATGTCTTATAGTTTTGGAGACATTAAAGCAAATAGCGAAAGGTAGCGTTGGCTAATGAGCCGCCCCACACCAGATAATGGGTGATTTAGCATCAATGAAAGTTACCGTTGTTCTTACACTGCATCAGCCTACAAACCCACCAAGTTTCATTTAAATCGGTGAGGGACACTTCCCTATGGGTCTGTGTTAAGAAGAAATTTGCAATTATAATATTGGTTAATATGATAACTACACCGGTTTAGCACCTAATCGTTTGTATTCTATGGAAAACCTGCACGTTTGAACTTTTAATTGCGTTTGATTAGAAAGTACTTTCCACTACATTGTTTTTGGAAATTATTATACGATTACATACCTGTCAAATATCTGCTATAATACATTAAAATAAACGGTGCAGTTTGTCTTGTGTAATATCCTATTTACTGTGTGAACTTTGATTAATAAATTAAGATAAAATGTATAAAATATTACTTCGCTTCCCATCTCCATCTCCACTTCACTTACTTATATGCATGTCTGAATATGATCTACAATAACTGTAAAAAATTATATTCCTAAAATTCGACTAGCTTCTAATAGAATTGAGAATTAGGGACGGTATGTTAGCTCCGCACCCATTCTTCTGTATGGAACAACAAAAGAAGTACTATATAAGACTGCCACAAGTTTTAATGCATAGTTTGAACGCACACCACCATTGCATATTCGATTTGGTTTACCATCTTGCTCTTTATGTTGAAAATGTCTGCATAATCCCGGACATAATCCAGTCTGACGTTTATCGATTTCAAATACAGAAAGAGTACTTGTAAATTAATGACGCTTACTATTAAAAACAAACTAGAAAACGACCATTCATGTCTAATAAAACATTAATTTCACACTAAAATTATTAAAAATGTGAAACTGTTTCGGATTGAGATATAATCATTATGATTAATTTTTTTCTCACATTACCCAGATATTCTGTTAACTAAATTTGTGACTAAATTGCACGATAATTTAGTTTTGTAATGTTTGGATATAATTCTAAGAGATTTGCCTAGGAGGTAATTGGTAAAAATCTAAAAATGACATAAGTAATAATAATCCTTTAAGTAGCTGCATGCTCACATGTGTACAGAATATTCCGATTTACAATAAGTAAGTCATGTTAAACATCTGTCGGCTAGGCCGGATGGTTCGAGCGGAACGCAACTATCCTTTAGAAGTACAGTAAAACCTGTATAAACCGGAATCGCACGGTCGTGATCAAATTTTCCGGAATGGACGGGATTCCGTTTTACCAAGGGTAGATTTAAAAAATATTGATAATTCATACAAAATTTAATGTGCAGTGTTGCTTTCTTTTCATATCGCCATTACAACCACTCATCCATTCGTCTTTAATTTTACCTTTATTTTTTAAAATTTCATACTCTTGCGTTTTTCAGCATTTAAATTGAATAAATAGTTGCTTTGAAGGAACTTTTTTTCTTCACTGCACTTAATTAAATCAGTTTTAGCATTTAGCGATAAAGTATTCGTTTTTTGGTTTGCCATATTCAATTGCTTATGCTTTTAGGGATACACTCCAACTTTACTACTTTATTTGTGTGTATACCGAAATCAGTTAACATATAAATATCCCAATTGCAAAAACGGCCGTTATGTACAGGTTTCCGTAATAAACTGAGCCCGGCTTGAAAATTAAGGAAAGACGGCGGTCACCTAACTGCATCTAATACTTTTTGCCTAACGATAGCAGGATAGCAGGTACATACATCTGTCTGTTTTGGAATATGTAATTCCCCGAGTTTTGTCTGAAAATATCATGCGAAATTTTCGTCAATAGCATATGTAAAGTCGTTTAACCGCTGACGTAGAAATCGTGCCATATCAGATTGTAGGAATTAATAATTTTTATACAAGTTCCATTATATAGAGGTTTTCTTATGTTTTATATGTATGTGTGTATTTTCCGTTTCCACGTTAGACAGGTTCCGGTATATATAGGTTTTGTTTACATATTCGTCTCATAAGGCTCAGTTGGGACTGAATAATTTTTCGGTTATAGACAGGATTCCGCTATATACAGTGTCCCTTATAGACAGGTTTCACTGTATATTATGTGTAAATGAATAGAATGTACTTCATTGGAACCGTGAGGTAGCTATATATTCCGTATATCTTTCCAATATGATTAGGCCTGTCTGATAAATGTAACATTAATTTACTAGAAAAGCAATATTAGTTTACGATAAATGATACCGGCACCTCCACCTAATATTTAAACCCGTGTAGATTGTGCCTTTGAAAAACAATTAACATTAAGATGGGGGAAGCAGTTGCTATTGGTATTTATATTTCTTAATTACTGTACTAATCTTTTATAAATATAAAAAATAAATAATATCGGAATAGGATATGGTCTCACCAAGTTGGAACCATATTGACACCTTTTTATTATTAGTTTTAGTAAAAAAAGTTATTCTTCATAAAAAGTTGTACATGCTCTAAAATTTAAAATCATCAGATTTTAAATTTTAGAGAATTTTTTAATGAGATACGCGGTTTGTCAAATGAATGAATTTTATTCATGAGAGATACTTTTATATTTGATAACACTACATTCAAATATGCAATCATATCCATTTACATTGAAAAATTACGTTTTGTTGTTTTTTACTAATCTTTTTATTGTTAATGAACATTTATCGCTTGTGATTATGAAACATATGTTAACAGTTTCATTTCTAAATGTTTTCTAAAACTTTTATAATTTAAACACGTAATTAATGCATGTGCATTTATTTTGCAAATAAGAAAATGCATACAAATACTAACTAACATAATATTAATGCTGAAAATAAATGTATTTCTCATACCATTAATGCCTCAACATATTCACCTACTCGTTCAATACATTTAACATTTTTCCCTACCTGTTTCCGCCTACATCTTCCGTCCCTCGTAAATCCTGGGGATTAGGCGTTCGGTTCGTTGCTTGCCTCTCTCTCTCCTCCTTCTCCTTGTTTATTATGATCTCTCTGAGAAGCTGGTGGATTGTCCTCCACTTTCGCTCCAAAAATATCGTTATGTGCACTTTTTCTGGTGTTAACTCAGTCTTGAGTGCTTCATAGGCGAAATTCCTGGCCTGCGCCCATCTGTGGTACTCGAATATCGTATTGGTAGTGGTGCCCTCCTTGCTACAATACAAGCAGGTGTCGGCAGTATCTGCTGTGAAGACAACATGGCCGCTCAGGACTTGCTTAGGATGGTAATCTACGTCTCTGGAACCAAATACATTAACGTTCTTGTAAGGCTAGTTCGTCCATGAAGTCATTGATGTGAGTTTGTAAAAAACTGTAAATAACGTTCGACGTTTATCGCTTTCGAATAAAAAGGTTCTATTAATCTGTCTTACAAATAACATACCACACGGTTGTCCTATATGAATATTCGTTATAAGACTTTATTGTAAAATTTGGATTATTGTCAGACCACCAGTAGCACTGTTGTGACAAGATAGTTCCATTTGATGAGAATGTTTATCGGAAAAAACTACATGCCTACGTGCCTTCGAACTCTCCTTGGACGAAATAGCAAAAATCACTATGTGTATCATAATCCCTTTCTTTCAATATGTGAATAATTTGTGGTTTGAACGGTTTATATTTATTTAGTTTTAAAATTCTTGGCACTGTGGTTTTACTTACATTTTGTAGCATCAACGATTTTCCTTTGCACAATGATAGTTTTGAGTTTTCTACCACAGACAGCATTACTTAAAACTGTGTGCTCTCATCTACAACCAGCTTTTGACGTTTTCGATTAAAATAAATTAATAATAGCTGTTTTTCTATGTGTTTTGTTGTTTTTTTTCGGTCAAGTAAGTAACACATAATCTATAATAAACCTTCTCAAAATTTGTCAGCTTTGAGTATTAGTATCTACTTATAACCCGCACTTAAATTTTTTTTTTAAGGAGTGCCATAAAAGAATTTCCAGAAACATTTGGCTTTATTTCGTTATTTTTTGAAATATGTTTTGAAGTAAGGTATGTCGATTGAAAATAGTATTTTTACTTTCAGTGATCCAAACGAAACTGAAGAAGAAACAGGAGATGATGCTAAATCAACCAAAACGGCTGACGATAATAAGAAGTGAGTATAGTATTCAATTGTCATAACAATATCACATTGTCATAATCATGCTTTTAATCGTATATAGAGACCAGAGCAATTTATAATCTCTGCTTTATTGTCTGCCTTTATTATGATAAATTATTAAAGTAGTCGAAGTAACAATTTTTTTTATGTGTCACAGTTAACGATTTCGTACAGTTTCGGCAAAACAATTATCTTCTTCAAAGTCAAACTTCACTTAAATCTCAAATCTAGTGAAATACTGTAACGTATTATTTGAAATCAATGCTTGTGAACTAATATGTAATAGTCTGTTTGTTTGCCAAGATCTGAGATTTGAGTGAAGTCTGGCATTGAAGAAACATTATAAAATGGTCAAGTATGAGATATCACTGAACTTAGTTCAAACACTTAAATAATTTGTAATGCACAGCTCTGTACTTAAAACTAGTGAAGTTGATGATGACACTCAAGCAATGAAACGTTTATACTAAATTTAAATATTGAAAGGTACAGCAAACTAAGCTGACAACATAAGCTTTCAATTGCATTTTTGATATTTGAAATAATATCGGTGTAATGTCAAAGTTAAAATCCAATTTTTGTTGTTTATCTCTGAAACCATAACTATTTCAATCGTCATCAAAATGTTTAAATGAGTTTCTATATGTTACGACTTACAACATCTCTATAGTGGGAGTTTAAATTTGATTTCGAAGATATAGTCTTCGGAAAAGTTTTATGAACTAAAGTGATTTAAAATGTATGTAAATATTTTATGTTTCTATTTGTGTTTGTGCTTGTTTCATTCAAACGTAAGATATATTTTCCAGACAAAATCATAGTGAGATTGAAAAGCGGCGAAGAGATAAAATGAACACTTACATCTCCGAGCTTTCAACTATGGTTCCGATGTGCAGTGCCATGTCAAGAAAACTAGATAAGTTGACAGTATTAAGAATGGCAGTGCAGCATTTGAAAACAATTCGTGGCACGACACGCTCTTACACAGAAGGTTTATATAAGGCTCCGTATTTGACTGAGCAGGACTTAAAACGAGTTATTCTTCAGGTAAGTTTTAATGATAGTACTAAGCGATTGACTCATTTTGTATAAGAGGCTGATAAAGAAGACAAAAGCGATCCATATAAAAATTTAAATCAAATTTTTCTTGAGACAAACGTATGAAATAATTATTACTACAAATGATTAAATTTAGTCAGATCTGTATGATTTTGCAACAGCTTCCTTCATGGCTTTTAACAATAAATTTTCGGCATAACTAATAAATTATCAATTCTAAACAATTTAACGTCGCGCTTATTTCAGGTAGTAGATGGATTCCTGTTTGTGGTTGATTGTGATCGAGGGCGGATACTTTACGTCTCAGAGTCAGTTTCTAAAATATTGCAGTATTCTCAAGTAAGTTTTGAGAAACATCATAGGTACCCTTAATTAGAATTAAGTAAAAGTTACATGATTTTGTTTCTTTCGTCCGAATATTTTTTTCCTGAATGTTGATGTGTGTGAGGGTGCTTTGAAACAGTTTAAAGTTTTTAAGGGCGCGTAGTACGATCGAAAATAAGGTTAATAGTCATGATAAACATACAGTGGTGTGCAAAAAAATAGGGATGAGCATTGTTTATTACTTCATTATATGTATATATGTACATTACTTCATTTCAATACAGGATCTACATATTCTTTTAAAGGAAGCGCCCACGTTTTCAAAAAACAAAGGTTTTTTCTCGAATTATCTGGTAACAGCGTGCTTTTCGTTGGCGCAACTCTGAAAGATCGTTTATCGGTTGTGTATAGATTTTTCAAATAACCCCCGATACTAAAGTCCAACGGTGTTAGATCGGGAGACCTTGGAGGTTAAACATTGGGACCTCCTCGACCTATTCATTTCCAAGAAAATTCCTTGTTAACATTTTACGGATTCTCCTGAAGATGACCTTGTATGAGATATGTGAAAAGATTTTTCAGGAACTCACTCAACATATTTGGGAGAGGGAACTTCTTTACAATAAAACAGAACTTGTGCTGAAGTCATTCGAATGTTGATGTATAGCAAAGTCCGAGAGCAAAATCCGAAAACCTTTAAAACAGTTAAGAACGCTTGTAAAATCTTGCGCTCAACTATAAACATTGTGCTACGTCTGACATGTAAACTAACAATTTTTTTTCTAGGCCGATTTGTTAGGACAAAGTGTATTCGATATTCTCCATCCGAAAGATGTGGCTAAAGTAAAAGAACAGTTATCGTCACCAGATATGAATCCACGAGAAAGATTAATTGATGCTAAAAGTAATTGAGATAACAAATATTTTAGTGATTTTGTTTAGAGATATTCCTGGAACTTTTAACTTTTACTGTTTGGCTGTTTGAGAAGATGTGTATGCCCGCAGCGTGGTAACTTATTTTCAAAAAATCTTGGACTCTTTGTTCACTAGTACGTACTTTTATCTGAAAATTGCTGGAGTTGCAGTTAATACTACCAACAGCTCGCATCTTGACTTGTAGCTACCTACCCCACTTCTGTATCTGTTTTGAATTCGTCCGTATTTCAACGTCCATATAGATGGGTTGGGAAATTTAAGTCCATAATTGGCGGTTTCTAGTTATTTTAGACTGAATTAAAACCACCTAATGCAGGCGCTACTGGGAATATTCGCTTTTTTTTCTGAATGGCATCACAACTGTTTTATTAGAGTTGATATTTAGGCAATCATTATGCAACATTTTACACGCCCTATGTTATGCATTAGATATGTTTATCTCGTCTAGATTTTTTAAATCATCAGTATAATCTTATACGTTGTAATCAAGGACGGCTAGTCGATTTTATCTATAATCTACGACCACAGTAAAGGCGAGAGCACACCTCTCTGAGGACAAAAATCCCTTAAAAACTGACTTACTATTAGCAGCACAACCCAACTTCTTATAGCGTATATTTTTCTTGTAGTATACTGATGTATTAGCTCCCAATCTGTGTCTGATCTTTAGCAATTCTTTACAGATATATTTATCTGAAAACTCAAATACATCTACCAGATTCTCTATACTTATCTCCTGGTTTTGACTGTAGCTGTCGGGATGAAACCTAACAAGTTCAAACCTGGAAAATGCCGTTGACGGCTTCTGTTGTACTCCTCCTCTACCTTTATTATTTGATACCGAAACGATATCAAACAGTACCTATCACCGATTGAGACTATACTCAGCCACACATTTAGGTTCTATATACAGTAGGTGGACAATGAATTCGAAACTTTCGTCAGTACTTGACTTAACTTTGATGAGTATTTAAGAGTACTAGATTGTATTTTACGTCCCCATACTGAAGATATCAGTACACTAGACTGTATACCGGTCGTTTTGAGAAATAAGATAAATAAAGCCGGGAAGAGTAAGGGGTATGAAAATTCGCTAAGAAGTGGGGACGCGTATGAGTCTATGAACGGTGTACTTTACAATATTGGTGGGGACGTAGCTCCCTTCACCTCCTCCCCGCTTTAAATATCTTATGACTCAAAACGACCGGTATATACCTATATGCAGGATGGTGCGCATTGCCACAAAGCAAAATCACTGAGAAAACACTCAGAGACCACAATACTTCTCTTCTTCCTTGGTGTGGGAATTCGGGAGATCTTAATTTGTTCGAGAATTGTTGGGCACTGTTAAAAGCCAATGTGAAGCAATCAAACATCCCAAATTTAGCAATTCTCAAGAAATTGTGGCTTAATTATCCGCTATTAAAGCTACAATTAATAGTTGTATTGAAAGTATGCCTCGAAGTGTACTAGAAGTATTAAAAGTCAAGGATGGAAACCCAGATATTGATAAATTTAGTGAAATGTGGGAGCATAATAATAGTGTACATTATCTTAATAAAATCTTAAAAATAATAGAATTACTTTTTCTGTCTTACTTGGATTAAATTATTAAGTCTTTCTAGAGTTTCTAGTTCATTGGCCACCTACTGTATAATTCATTATACTTTTAATACTTTCTTCTTAGTTAGTTGTGGAAATGTACACTCGAATGTTTTAAAAGCGACTCAAACTGCCATAAAATTCGATGCACGAGAAATATTGCGGAACGTGCAAATTTACACAACAGCGAGGCCTAAAACTGACCAATCTAGAAAACCAACAGTGGAAGAAGATGCTCTACTCATTGCATTTCAAAATCCTTTCCATTCCACTAAAATGCTGCAAGAGCGAACACGCCTTAAAATGCAGAAGACCGGCAAAGGTTATAGATTTTCCGCCACATCATGCTCAGCAGGTGTTAAATTTTGCCGTATACAACCTCTATCGTGATTGGGTAGATGCAGTGTTCTGCGATGAAA